>JAQIYC010000108.1:0-20486 GCA_034699545.1 Porobelba spinosa
CCAACCAGTGTCTCGGGTCAATGTGAAGCCTAGCATTGGGTCTGTGGCCACACCTACGCGCACACCAGTTATTCCTTGTCCGCCGTGATTCACTACTTGGCCTCTTATTACCGACGCTCGGCTTTAGAGTTAAGGTAAATAGAAATTCCCAAAAATTATTAAATAATTAAAGAATATAAGCCGTAAATGAAGAGTATATTTAGTTTTGAGTGAAACGAAACTTAAAATAAATTAATTTCGAAATTAAATGAAAACTTTATTCTTGTATTAGTTGTGAATAATCAGTGCCGACACTAACCTGTCGTTGAATCGGTTCCAGAATAGACTTCAAGTGTTAGAATAGTAGGCAAAAGGATAGAAGATATTTGTGATTAAATTAAAGTTTAAATTTACAGCATTTGATGAAATGTTATGGCATTAGGAAAGAGTGAATTAAAACAATTGAAAACTTGAGACAACAATAGAATGTGAAGAGAATGTAGAGAAAAGTCAGTTTTGGGTTTTATGAGGGAAAGCAAACCAAACAAAAGTTTAATTTCGAAATAGCTTTACCTGTCATTGAAGGCAACTTTATGGGCATAACTCTGAACCGATTCCTCTTCAATGAGAAACTGCATTCTCTGGAAGAACGATGCGGTGACGGCCGGCGGCTGTTTGCGGAGTAGTATGTCTTGTGGATCAGATGCGGAAAAGCATAACTGTTTGCCTTCACAGCTCTTGCCTTCAATTGCAATAAGAATTCAATTTTAAAATGCATTCAATAAACGCATTAAAAATAGATAAGAAAACAAATGTTTGGAAGAAATAAATGAAAGAAAAAATGATTGAATAAGAACTGACTCGAACAGCACTCCGGGTCCGCGCAGTCGATCAAACCGTCTGTGGATTGAATGATAAAACAATTAATTTAAAGTCAAATATAAATTAAAGATTTGTATTGAATTTCGAAATAATACAAACCATTGTCGTTGTCCTTAGAGTCGTCGCAAATGTTTTCGAGCGGAACACTACAGTCCTGTCCGCCCCAGTCCTGACCACATTCGCAAACCCATTCGCCAGTCCTCTGGACACAGTCTCCGTGATTGTTGCACGACTTCGGACAGCCGTCTGTTTGACAAAAATTCGGTTAAACTCGATTCGACAAAACATGTAAGAACTTGAAGGCATACCTAAAGTGCAATGTTTGCCATTCCAGCCCTGTATGCAAAGACAGGTTCCATTCTTGCACTGGCCGTGTTCTAGACATCTGGGATCGCACAGGCGTTCACTACATTTGTTTCCAGTCCAGCCCTCATCACAAAGACATTCGCCGCTCTGGCAGTGGCCGTTATTACCACAATCCAGATCACATCGCTCTGGAGACCCGAAGAGGTAATAAAATTAAAATAATTTAAAAATTTAATTATAAATTTAAATCTCAAACCCTGTGAACAGTCGGGTCCGGTATATCGTTCGTCACAAATGCATTGCTGGAGCTGTAGATCGAAGTTTCCGCGTCCGGAGCAGTCGGGCAGACATCTGATTGCTTCTGAATCCGGTTCAGCACAATCAGCGCCTTTCCATCCTTTACCGCACAAACACATACCGGCGACGCAGTGGCCGTGACCCGTGCAGTCCGGGTCTAAGCAGTCGACTAAAGGATAAATTAATTATAATTTAGTTTAAATTTTTCTACAAACAATCGATTATATTATAAAACAAAATATGAGTTCCCATACCGTCTTCGCAATGTTTGCCTTTATAGCCGGGGAAGCAATGGCAGGAGCCGTCGACACAGTCCCCGTGTCCGTTGCAGTCGTTCACTTCGCACTCGTCTTCACGTAAATGGCATTCCTTTCCTTTCCAACCGGAACTGCACTGACATTCGCCGTTCGAATACTGGCCCCGACCTGAGCACAGCACCGGACAGACTCCTAATGAGCAATAGTGACCAAAATAAGTACAAATTGACAACAATTAAAGAAGTAATGACTGACTGTAAGCACAGTTATCCCCCGCATAGTCGGCGTCACATTTGCAGTTTCCCATAACACAGACTCCGTGCCCGTGACAGTCGAAAGGACAGGGAATGTTGGACTCGTCGGCAATGTTGATCACTAACGCAATGTCAGCGGACATCCCGGCGTCGTTATAGACCGACATAAACCAGTTGCCTCTGTCCAGGAATTTCGTGAACTCTCGGTATTGTGTCTTTTCATTACCGGCCGCTCGTTTCGATCTTCTGGTGCCAATCAATCGACCGATAATTTCCATAAAATCATATTTGGTATGCGTTGGCACCGAATCACGACTCGCGTAGAAACCGACGGTTGAACCCAAGGGTAAACTCAGGTTAAACTTGACCAGAGATGGGTTCGGTTGCACCAAATGTATGTTCCAGTGGCCAAACGAAGGCACCCGATGTGAATGTCTTTTCCCGAATTGCACTTCTGTGAACTTGTTTTGTTCCGGTGGGTAGGTCTTCGCTGGGAGTGCTGACGGCACTGGTAGGCAATGCAGTCGTTAGTATAGTTCGATATTTATTCGGAACAATGTTTTAAAAAATTCAAATTAATTCAAATTCAAAACATTTTATTCTGAGCTCTGATAGAAAATTCCGATTAATTTAAATGCTTTTGCTTTCATAGCAGAAAAAAAACTAAAGTTTTGCCAAAAAATACGAATGAATGCAATAATAAAGAAAAAGTAATTTATATTCAAATAAATATATATTAAATAAAAGCTTTTAATCAGTAAAACCAAATTATTCATTAGGAATGAAATTTTATAAAAATAATTGTTTAGTTAGGGTTAGGGTTAGTAAGCATTTGTATGGAAATGAATTCAAAGACTTTTGATGAGAAGAATGGAATCGTTTGAATGGTTTCGATAAAGATTTTCTTCAACTGTCACTGAGAATAGCGAAGACTAAGTGATTTGCATAAGACTTACTCGAATTGCGGGGTTTGTTAACATCGGATAATATGTGCATTTGTGGTAAAATAAAATGTTCACAACTATTGATATAAGTATTGTTTGGATTAAATAATTGATTAATTTTCTCATTAAGTGCATCTAATTTCTGGTGAATTGAATTATCATTAATTGAATGTCGAGTAGGACTGGCAGTAGTAGTGATAGTCAAAGTCGGACTGGCGTTGCTGTTCGACGACAAGGCAGACAACAGACTGTTATCATCAGCGCCTCCGACCGACAAATCAAATATATCAACAGAATTGGTCTCAGAATTCAATTTCAAATCACTGTTCACTAACTGTTTGAGAGCTAAAGGAACGGGTATTTCAATCGGATTTCCCAAATCGTCGTCAATTATAAGTGGATCAGTAGGTAAGTCATGCACTTTATGTCCATCACGAGCACCAGCACCAGAGGCACCGAAGTCATGCACTGTATCGCCAGCACCGGCAGCGCTGCCCTCATTATCATTATTTAAGTTCATTATTAGATTATCGTTATTAGTATCAGTAGTGGAGAAGTCATGCAATAATTGCTGCGCTTTTGTTAGTATTAAGTCATGACTAGCGATAACAACAGATCTCTTACTTTTGCCGCCATCACTGCCAACGGTCTTAAGCTCATTGGGTTCTGTCATGTCGTCTACCATCACAGCACAGTTTTGGGTATCTCTTAAGCCACCCGAAGACAGAGCAGAACCTATTCGACAAAATAATTAATGGAATAAGAAATTTGAAGTCAAAGTAAAATTAGGACAAAAAATGAGAAAAACTTTTATTTATTTATATTTGCTTTTAATGAAGATAATGAAGAAATAGATTAGTTTAGTCGTAAGTTTCGCCTAATTCTAAGATCACTCTTAACTTCTAAAACATTAATGACTTAATAAATGTTAAGTCGAATGTCAGACAAATATAAGGGTCTATAAGAAGCAGTTCCTAAGTTCGGCTCAATTCCACTCTTTTTATCGCACTCTTTGCCGGCGAATACTCCCGAGGAATGAATTGGAAGTGAAGTACATATAACAGAAAAACTACTATTCATTTAATTAGTTTTGAAGTTTACTTTCATTTCATTTATAATTCAGTACTTAATTACTAAAAATAAAATATATAAAAAAGTTTAATAAAAACTAAGTATACGTTCGGACTAATAGAAACTAATCAAACGAATAGAGACTAATAAAGAGTAATTATGAAACTTTAATTAAAAAATTATATAATTTTAATTAAATTATAAATTAGTTTCAAGACTAAACTAAACTTTTCATTCAAAGAGTTTGAGTGAAAACAAAATTTTCGGATAAAATGAAACGAAAGCCGAGAAAACCCGTAAATAAGACGTAAAGACAGACATATAATGAGATCAATCAATAGCTGAAGACTTGGCAAAGACAAAGAAAATGAGTTAAAGCTGTTGTGATTTGAGCTCAAGATGACGGAGAAGAATGAGATTAAAACAGAGGAATGAGAGGAGAAAGGAATGGAACACAAAAAGCAAACAAAAAACTAAACAAAGAATAAGAATAAATAAATCCTTTGGACAACAGTTCAGAGGAGAGGAGAGGAGAAGAGAGGAGAGAATGGATCGAAAGACGGCTTTCGATGGATGAGCTCAACGGTAGTGAAGATATCACACATTTATTAACAATAAAATCAATGGCAGAGGAGAGGAAACGACAAAAAAAGAATAAGATATCAATAAAAGATGAGACACAACACAACTGGCCCTTCAATGACCAGTTGGTGTCCTTCGAACTAATCCGAGATTTGTGTCGAGAGAAGCAAAAGAAGAAATACTTACTTATGATAAAAGTAATGGCAATAATTAGCGCTACGGATAATAACATGAATGCAATGGCAGCACATCTCCAGCTACAGGACACCGATGACAGCGTTTTGCCCAATTGGAACCGCGAGGACGACAGGTGGGAGCCGAGGGGGCGGCCGAAGTGGTTGCGGACGGGCACTACTGATGGCAGTTGACTGGTGGCAGTGAAAGAGAGATTGAGTTAAATATTAATTAAATTAAATCATTTTTCGCAGGCGTTTAGTTTGCGCTCTATTTCTTGACTATTAACTTAAGATTTTGTGTTTTTGTCGATTTCTTACAGTTTATGATTCGGTTTTTTGTCGCGAATTTTGATATATATTTTCGATATAAATTCAGCAAAACATTGCATTATCGCACAAAATAGAGAAGAATTTTTTTTTCGCTTAACTAAACCAAAGTATGAAATAAATTGCAGCAAAAAATTAATTTATTGTATAATACAGTAATAATTTCTGAGGCAATAGAAGTATAACAACAGTATCTGTTTGTTATCAAATATTCTCATAAATTCTGTACAGAATATTCGGTGACTGACCCCTCGACTAGACATTTATCAAACGACTTATATAACTGAAAGAGGGTTTCAAATAATAAATAGCCGTATAATGCAAAAAGAATAGACGACGCAAAGCAAACCAAAAAATAGTTGCGATAATTATTATTGATTAATAGATTTTGATTCTTCTCCGGTATACCTATCAATGTTTTTCTTCGACTCTGATTTTTTTAATGGCATTGTTCCGCTTGTGTTGTAATCATTGGCTTGCAATGGATTACCCAATCCCTTGTGACCATCTATTCAAACAAACAGATAGAGAGAGAAAAAAAGATCAAATAATTGAAAATAAACTTATTTTCTCTTCATTCACAATCAGTGTCCACACAATTGCATACAAATAGCGACTGATTTTTTGCGACTCGTGTTTTGCTATACTATTGAATCGTGTCTTAAGAACTAATTTATTAGAATTGTATTAAAATAGACTTAAAAAGTCGATCCTTTTATATACGAATTAAATATTAATATAATTCTTGTCATTCATAATAATAATGTAAACGAAATTTTCAAATGAATTAATTTTCTATTTTCATATTAAACTTCAATTCATTTTCAATTAATTTCAATTCAAATTTATTTCATAAAAATTTTGATTAATTCTAAGCGAAGTTCAAGACTTCCATTAAATAATGTTTGATAAGAAAAAAGTTTTTAACAGAGATTTAATTTCACAAATTCTTCGCTATTTCTCTGACAGTCACTGCAATGACAGGCACTGTATATACGAAAGTCTTAAGTCGTTTCTAAAGTCATTACTAATTTAGAGTCAAAATTAAATTCACATTTTCTTTCGTATAAGACTTAATTGGAAAAGACTGACTCTATTTCGCCGTTTCATTACATAAATTGTAAAATCCGTGCAATACATCTGCACCGGAGTATCAAAATTATAAGAGAATAATAATTTAAAGTAAACTGAGAATAACTTATTATAGAATTTTCGACTCAATATAAAAGCAGTAAAAATGTATAAATATTTGGTATATTAGAGAGAATTAGAGGAATAAGAGACTCATTCAGTAGTGAAGATGATGTGAAAGATTGTATAACATATTAATTAGAGTGAAGTTTATTTTGATAGATAGGCGTAAAATACATACAACAACAGTATAACACAAAATATAAAAATTCAAATATAAGCTGAGACGACATACCATTTGGAATGAAGAGCGAACCGGAAGCAGTCCTCATCAGACATGTCGGCTCAAAGTCTACATTATTAACATTATCTAGATTATTTTGAAAGGGTATTAAATTGTGATGCGATTTGTTCTTTAAATTATGCTCTAATGTGTTGCTATGCGGAGACTTCCAGCCGTCCAGTGCTATCGGCGTCGGATGATGGTTCATGAAGTACTGGGGCGGCCCGGGTACTAATGGCATCACCGGTGGCTCGTTGTCGACTGGAGATGGATAGCCTATTGAGAGTGAATGAGAGTTTGAAAAATAAATAACAAACCAATAAATAATAAATTCGTATTAAAAGATAACTCGATATGTGTTTCACATACAGAATATTCTTTAGAGACATGAAATTCTCTTCAAATTCTATCTATTTTTTCTTTAAAAAACATATATTTTCATCAATTTTATGCTGAATTCGAAATTTATTTAACTTTCACTGTCTATTGAATCGACTTTTTTGTGTCTCTATCTTTCAATACATTTGTTTGCGAATAAAAAACAAAATAAAAATAATTTAAAATTTTGTTATTTTAGTCAAAATACATATATGAGCTATAAAAACAACAAAAATAGAAGAAATGGCGAAAAATAAATATAAATTTCAATTCTCACACAATAAATGATAAATAAGGAGAAGGAAATATAAAATTCAATTATAAAATACGAGTACAATATAAAAATGTAATAAATAGATTGTACGGAATATTCAACATAACTCGATATATCATTTTGCGACTCTTTTCTCGGCGTTCTACAAAAATTTAATAAGCTTATATTTTTGAGTCTATACCATTTTTAGCTCTACAAAAATGTCTCACATTGATAATAAAAATGAGCATGATACCCAAAGGCTTGTTGGGGGCAAATAATAATTGAAAAATAAAGTATAAAAATGCCAATTCAGACATTGTTTTGATTAAAATCTTATAATCGAAAACAACAATTAAAATCTGCAAAAACGCTATATAATTAAATGACAAATAGAAATAAGAAAAAAAATATTTGAAAAAAATACGAATCAAAATATCGACAATAAAACCGAAAGATCAAGGAATCAACAAATGATTGAAAGCAGACTTATCTACAGATTTATAGAACAGAATACAATAAACGAGTAAAAAAAGAAAAGAAAAATCGTCTCAATCTTTGAGACAGTAGTCATAAAATAGAAAAAACAATAAAAATTCTTATTTACTCAATGAACAATTTTATTTTTGTTTCCAATAAATTTGGCAATAGTTCGCGCAATTGAATTCGAAAAAATAAAAAGTTTCGAAAAACTAAAGTCTAATTTAGTCAATAAATTGATACAAAAGCGAAATAATTTAATTCAATAAAACAAATGAATGAAATGAAATAAAATGAATACTTTTTTTCGTTACTTCGGTTAATGAGATCTAATATAAATTGAATCAAAAGTTGCAAATCGTGTCCAAATCAAACAATGAGTGAAATCTGGAAAATCTATTAATTAGTCTTATGTCGAGAGCGAGAAAAAGAGGGAATATAATTGAAATTATAATTAGATATTCCGACAATTATTTAGTAGTGGGAGAGGAGAGGAATGGGAGGAATAGGATATAATTCATTATCAGTACATATCCGGAGGAATTTGTGTCGTTTTTGCCGCTCTTACTCTCAAATGGATAATACGGTTGAGAACAGACATAACATTTAGGCTAAGATATGGCAAAAGGTTTTTGTAATTTTGTATTTGAGTTCGCAATCCATTGCTGTTGTGCTAAGAGAAGACCGAAAGAGACGAGAGAAGAGAAAATACAAATACATTATTCATATCGCTATTCCTTTTTAGATCGCAGCGAAGCCTCGCCAGTGCCGAGAATGCCGGAGCGCACCAGTAGTGCTCCGCTACTGCACCAGTAGTTTTCAATTGACTTAAGAAGATGAAGAAGAAGTACTAGTGATAGTGGAAGAGGAGAAGGATTGCAATTAAAGAGCATTTCTTAAGAGAGTGATAGAGATAGACAGACAGAACATGAGGAGAGGAATGGGATCAGAATGTATGGCAAAACATAAGTAGTTGAGAGAATGGGTTATATATGGGTTATATACGACTTCCAAACTTAATATTGCATCGCATGCTATGAACTTATCAGTGAATTACTCTCTTAGCTCTCACTCACTGCAGAGCACAGTTAGCTGTGGAGTGCCGAGAGAGCCCATAAAAATACGACTACAATCTCATCAATTTTGAATACATTGCTATAAATTCATTGTTACTGCAGTTCATTGTATGCGAACATTATATTTGGGGCTCTTTTTCGGTTGCAATCTATCCATACTATCCATACAATCCATACATTTTTATATACTTTCTTATACTATATTTTAACAATTAATGAACATTTCGTTCATTTATTTATACAATTTCTCTTCACAACTGGTCTACAGATGTATGCAATCGTCGATTCGGTGCCGAAATAACACTGTTTTTGCATTTAACTCGAAATAAGAACTAAATTCAAGTAATGCTAAAATAAATTCAACTTTTATTTATAAAGTCCACACAAATAGACTGGTCAATATTTATATAAAAATGCGCTTCAGATGAGTTCTGCAAAATTAAATTAAGTAGTTTTTGCTTTTTATTTAAATTATTATTTCATTCACATGAGAGTCAAATAAAATTGACCTCATTTTGGAGTAAATGTTATCAAACAAAATGATATATTTATTCCTCTCTCGATGTGTCTATTCATTGATTGTATAAAAATAGTTTTTATATTCAAATTGTTTTCTAACAATTTTCTAATAATATTTTTTTTGTCTATAATATTGTTTTCCATCAAATATTTTCAATAAAAATCTAATTTATTCGACAAAAAAACAATCCAAAAGATATCAATTCAAAAATTTTAAAATAACTTCTGAATAAGCGAATAGAAAAACACAAAAACATAAAATTAATTCAAAATATCAAAAATCCATTTTTATGCTGAAAATGAGCTCTAATTCTAATGTGTTATTCATGAAAAAGTCGACTCAAAACGCATATTAAAAGTTAATGAATCGAATATAACAAACTTCAACAACAAATAGAAAATACAATTTTAAAGATTACAAAAAATCCATTGATTTGACAGTAAAACTAAAAAATGATTTTATAAAATATTTAAAATATATAAAAATGCAAAACATAAAAAAAAGTTTTGATACGAAAAAAATAGTTTCTTCTCAAGTATTTGATATAAAAAATAAACAAAAATATATTCAGAGATGAGAGGAAAGGCATATCTTGTCTGTGCATATGACACCAATACATCGCACAGTCATGTGTAACAAAAAATGCTCTTCTTTTCTCAATTCAATCATCAGAACTGCAGAAGAGAAGTAAGAGAAGAGAAAAGTACTTCTGAAACGAAAATCCACTTCAAAGTCATCGTTAGACTAAACGAGAGAATGTGAGGAAAAGTACGACAAACACGACATATATCCGACTAAATATATAAATGTTTGGTCAATATATCGACAGCCAAACAGATGAGGCGAATAGGAATGGGTGGCTGGGGATGGAGTGCTATCTCGATGGCTATACGACACGATTGATAGCTCTGACTGACTGCCAATAAATGCAATATAAGTTGTATATAAATAATAACAGAAATATTTTCTCTTTTTTTGTGTATGGCTTCGAAAATCGAAACCTCAATAGAAAAATCAATATTTTTGCACATATTTTAACAATACATCTATAGTTTGACTTAACATAAACACAATTTCGGTTCGACTGCAGACAAACTCTCAATCCATTTGTAGCCACACTTTTAGACTGATTTCAATGTTGACACTAAACTCGAGAAAACTTCGAAATAATTGTATGACTAATGCAAATAATGCTTACATTTTGGCTTAGGGTAAAAAACGACAAACATTCGTACAAATTATAAAACAATTAATTATAAAATGCTAAAAATAAACAACTTTTGATTGGGTTAATACTCATAAAAATTGTTGTCATATCTAACCTATTTCTCAATTGAAAGGGTATTATAAATGAGTCGAAATTTCTCAAATCGTATTTTTATGAACGAATATAATAAAAACGACTTTTATATCATAAGAATTCGGTGAATGTTATCGCATATAGGGATTACATAAATTATGGTTAGACAGACACATACAGTATGTCTTGTGCGATAAGGTCTGTACGATGTGGTCGACATTAATATCGAAATACGTGAGAGAAGTGGATATGACTTACAGACCATTCGATACTGTTTTTGATTTATGGTTCGTTGAAAAGGGACTACAAATGCGAGTTTTAAACCTATTTTATACTAAAGTTAAACTTTTTGACAATTGAGAAAAATTAATTTACTGTAAATCAAATACAAACAATATTCTTAAGGCGTTTAAAATAAACAATTTAATAAAATGTTGATTTTTTGCACAAGTCAACTTATCTCTATTATTTATTGCAAATCAAATATCTTAATAATTTAAATTTTTATTATAAATATAAATTTGTGCAAATTAATTTTAATAAAAACATTTTGTGGAAGTTTGTTCTAGAGGCATTTGCAAAATTTTTATATATTATGTAGATAACTTGAACAAAGTTTTTAAAAATGTTTTTTTTCTTAAAGATATTGCCCGAAAATTCAATTTAAAATAATTTTAATGAATAAAATAAATTATATTTAAATTTTAAAATTTATGCTAAAAATATATTAAAACTAGTCTAAGAATTTCGAAATTAGAATTTATTCCGAGACATTCAACTAATTTAAATATTCCAGAACATCCTTTCATAATATTCTCAGTCTTTTTCAAAAGAAATTTATATATAAACTAATAATAAATACAATTTCAGTCTTTAATATAATATAATACTTATTTCAAAAGAAGAAAATAAAGTTATATTCAATAGAAATAATAAAGAATTCATTCAATGAATATATAATTCAACTTAAAAATATAATTTTGTAGAAAATTTTATAAAAACTTAATTTACTTATAAATTATACATCAAATAAAGAAAACATAATTTATTAAAAAAAAAGCAAAAAATAAATTATAAACCGATTGGGAAAATAGTTGTAAAGCATATAATAGCTGAGTTAGGAATAAGTCGACTCGTTTTCAATCCATGTGTTCATGTTTTTCATCTGAGATCATGTGTTTGTGACAGTTTCGCTCTTAACTGGTATATAACTGACTGTATGTACAGATAGAGCACAGTTAGTACAGTTAGCACAGTTAGCATTGCACCGAACGGTTAGATAACAATGAGAGATCATTAATGCGTGGAAACAATTTTTCTCCACTAACTAACGGTTCAAATATTAAATAAAAGAGATATTGAAAAATTGGAAACTCATACCGACGCAGACGACAGTCATTAGTGGACGGAATGAATAAATGAGAACAAAAATAAAGAGAAGAAAGAAAACGAAGAGAAAAGTGATTGAGTTTTCGCTAATAATGAAATGTTTCGCTTAAACAGACTCTTATTGTCTGTTTGTAGTGAAGAACTGAAGAATAAACATAACTTTTAACTAACTATCGGTGAGCAGATGTCTATAATATTCGTTTATGTTAAGCAAATTAGCACTGATTACATACCGTTCCCCCCTTTCCACTGCACAGATATCATCAGCTCATTCGCTGCTAAACAGTTATTATTTTTAAAAATTTGATTTAAATTCAATGAGTAATCAAAATATTCACTCATTTTCATTCCCAAACTGTTCTCCAAATTGCAGTAATGTTTGAGAAATTTTCAGCTTTTGTTCAAACATTCAATACTCGAGTGATATGTTCTGAATAGGAATTCTGAAAAATTCATTTCAATTCAGAGTTTCAACTCTTTAAAGAAATTCAATTATAATTCGTGTATATTCTTAAACCTGATTCGCAATATCTTTCACTATTTCTAAATTTGAATATCATTTGTTAAATTAAATTTAAACTTCATCTAAAAATTTTCTCCGTATATAAAATATACACTATTTTCTCGTTATCTTTACTATTGATAACATGAATATAAAATCTTTGAATAGAATTATCACTTTATTCAGCAAAAAATTTTGAATTTCGAGAGATATTCGAGAATTCAAATTGAATAATGAACTTCTCTTTTGAAAATCTAACTTCTCTTTTGGCAAAAAAGTAGTAAAAAAAGAAGAAAAATATTTATCCAGAATATAATTTCGACCAAAAAAGATATGTTTGATATTTTGATATATCACGAGATTTAATGCACTTTTTATATATCCAGAACTCGATTGCTATGATATCCGAAATCAATAAATATTTAGTGAATTATATTTAGTTCATATTTAAACTAATAGATTAAACAAAAATCTAAGCTTTAAAAACAAAAACATTTAATTTAATGATAAATAATCTTAAAAAATAATAAAACAAAAAGAGAAATACAGTCAAACAATCCATTAATAACATGATTAAAGTGAATGAAAACGAAATTTATTTATTTCACATCCATTTCAATAAAGAATATATTTATTGAATAAAAGAAAAGAGAGAAACAAATACGGAATGAAAGCGAGAGAAAGATAAGACGACATAAGAGACAAAAGACATTGAAAGGCATGAAAATTTTCAGCCAAACAAATACAATAGAATAAGGAAATTGGATAATTTTCAGCACCATTGTATGCCAGTGCTGGCCTGCCTGTGCAAATGTGTTCTCCAACGCAAAGGCAAAACAGCAAAAACTAATACAAAAATATGTGTTTTTTGTTTAGCCAAATGTGCACTTTATGGACCAAAAAATGCATATTTCACTCAAACGTATTTCGTTTGCACTTACAGTCGAATCCATTGAAACAAAATTCAATTTTCATATATAAATGGATGAGAAAAAAATTTGCAACAAAACAAAGTCAAAAATATATTTGTATATTGAGTACTGTTTGCGAGAAATGTGTTCACAATCTTCTCTCAGCCCTAAGAATATAATCAATAAATGCTTTTTTGCTGTTGTTTTGAGTGCAAAGCAGAACAAAAAGTGCATATATTTAAGAGTATGTTCACTCAGATTATGTCAATTCAATTGTATAAATGTGTTCAAAACATTTTCTAATAGTGTTTAGAATAATAAATATTTTTGTTCATCATTTCTCGCTTTAATTTTAATGTTTTCGCAAATAAATAAAAAAATTCAATCAATGAGTGCACAGAATAAGCAGTTATTCTTTTCAATACAATAATACAAAAGAAGAATAAAAGCGACAAAAACACGCTTAACATAACATAAATGAAATCGAGAAAACCATTTGACTTATTTCGAGTCATTAATTAAAAAACATTAAACATATAATAAAAGACTTATTCGAATTGAGAAAAATAACTTTTTTTTGAATCGATTGGTTCGAGAAGATTGATTAGATTTATAAATTAATTTGTTTAACAAGTGAGTCATCAAAATAACTATAAGTTAGAGAATTGATTAGATGTAGAAAAAAAGAAATGAATGTATGGGAGAGTGGACTGTAATTAATGATAACGACAACAACCAGTAGAATATGTTCTTATTGTTTGGTTTTGTTATTTTGTTGGTATCCCTGAGTATTGGATAGGTTTCAATAGAGAATATTATTGTAGCTGAGTATAACCAAGGTAAACAGAGGCACAGTTGAAGACAGTGTGTGTCACAAACAGTTGCTTTAAGGAAGAGATGGAAAGTGCAAATGCAATACAAATACTCTATTCGTTATGTATTATATATTTTGTTGCAATTATTACTGATCTCTCGAAAGAAGGCCTTCAAGAGCTCTCTTCATCCGAACGACATTTGAGACCAAATGCAATGGACTATCGATTATCTCAGCTCTTCTCCAAGAATAAGGAATGAACCTTATATTTAAAAATTTATAAACCCTACAACTTTCATAATTCTTAACATTTAAAGTATACGGGCAAAATATTTTGCTTTTTTACAAGATTAAATTGAAATTGTTGAGTTTAGAAAAGTTATTATAAATGCAAATAATTTTATTAAAATTTTATTTTTAATAATACAAATCATATATTTTTGCAAAACTTTTGAATATTGAAAAGAGACTATAATTTTAAGAAATACTGTATTTACTTCTACTTTAATATTTGAAAATATGAATAAAACACGAATTTAGTGAAGAAACCCGAAGTAAATAAGTCTCGAAAAGCCTTAAAAGTTATGGAGAAAAATGGGTTCAAACACATGAATATGTATTTAATATTCTTATATTTTGTTGCGGATAAACAAAAGCAAAAAATCCTTTTATGAGATAAAGAAAAAAATATATAAAAAATAAATAACAAGAAACATAAAACTCAAAAATTCTTTGCATATAAACAGAGATAGAATTAAACATAAAAATAATAATAAGAAAAAAAATCAGAAAATAAAATCTAAAAAAAGTATCAAATATTTAAATTTGAAAAAAGACAAAATCCAAACATGTAGTCAAATATTCGATACGCCATTCCCTAACATGAAAACTTTGACTTCCAATCCAATCGGGACATGTATTCCGTGATTTGGCCAATATTTTATTCATGACATTTAAAAAATCAAATCAATATATGAGCTTAAAGTTAATTTTATACGAGAGTCGAAACTAACATAATATATAAATCTTATATTTTTTGACTGCATTTTTCAATCTAGTCGTCAATTTAATCCAACTTTAAAATTCAACAAAAATAAGTAACTTCTGGTACAAACTTCATAATACACTTCATCACTACGTGTAGAAGGAATGGCATCAATACCTAGTGGGACATCAATAACACGGTTAGCACACAAACTGTGCAACAGAGCACCTGATTGATTGAATTCGAGCCTATTCTGCAATTTTATAATATATTCAAACCTAATAGAGAGAAAAGAGAGGGAAAATGCAAAAACTTTTTTCGTATTCAGTGAATCGCGTACTGAATATAAACAAAATATATTTTCTCACTATTTGTTGTGAAACCTAAAGACCACTTCATTTAAAAGTCACAAAAATTTTTTGTCGACAAAGTATACATTGAGTGCGAAATTGAGAGATAAAATAGTTTAGAATACACACTAAAAAAGGACAAATATATCTTAACTAAAATAAACTTAAAAAAGACCAGGGGATGAGGAGAGGGAGAGAGAGAGAGAGAGAGAGAGAGGGAGGGAGGGAGAGAAGAAGTTTTTGCATTTCATATATTTTTCTACACAAACAGAATCTATACGTTTGAAAGCAAAGAATTTACATTTTATTTATCTAATACGTGAAAGTGAATGCGAAAAGAGCCTTGGTGCAAACTGTGCAAACATAGAGTGCAAAAGAGTGAGTTTATACACACATAAAATGTATGTTTGTTAGTGAGTGACAGGAAATTGTAAGTTAGATAAGAGAAGAATGAAAAAAATTCTGGCCTTAAATTACAGCGGCTTTACTGCTCACAGAATATACGAATCAATTTTCACATAAATAAATACTTTTTTCTACTTCTCTATTCTCTACAATGTATTCGAGAATAAAAGTATATAAAGTATATAAAGCGCTGACAAAAATAAATGCTTAGAAATTGACTCATGAAATAGATATACGAAAAAACGTGAAATGCATTGCAAAACGCAAACAAAAACTACACAAAACAAAAAGCAGCCAAAAGTGGAAACAAATCTGCATTTAACTAAAATCTTCAATTTTTTCTATAGAATATCAACTTCTTTATTCACATTTTTATTCTTGAGAAAAGAATTCTTTCGCTTATTCTTTAAATATATTTATTTAACCAAAATATATGAAATTCAAGTCTAAAGTTACTCTATATTAAAAAGAGCAGTGAATTTGAATTTTATTCCGAATATAAATGAGTGAATGAATGATGAATATCACAGAATATAAAAAGAATTCTTTTTCTATATTTATATTCCGCGCAAATACATTGATATTAAAAATAACTATAATTTTGTGTTTGAATTCATTTTTAGTTGAGAGAAAAGACTATTTTCAGCGAATGTTGTGTTTATTTGTTTCACACGTCGTGTTAGTGTTGAGAAAATAGACTTTCGTTTATAGTTTGTATTTTCGCTTTTCTCTAACGTTTCAGACATTTATTGATAGATTGGCAGCAGTTGTGACAAAAAAGTTATTTCTATTATAAATTGCATTCTTTTGTATGCTTTTAGTGTTTTGTTATTATAGGAGCGAAAAGTATATCCAATGTTTGAATTATAAAAATATCCCAATTCTAGCTAATACTGCAAATGAAAATATGTACGAGAATTGAATTATTGAGTACACAATCAAATGTTTGGATAATAATAGTGCCGTAAAAGTAATAAAAAACAAATTTTCGCAGCTCTTGGAAAATAATAAAATAAAATTCTTAAACAAAAAGCTTAAATAACTAGAAATTTCACAAATGATTGAATAAATGGCTAAATGTGTTAAAAATAATAAATTAAATTAAATCACATTCTAGCTTGATATTATTTTAATTCAATTAAATTATATAAATTTGCATTTTAATATTTTAAATTAAATTAGTATATCTCTGTAAGCAATTTATTCGGATGCAATACCATATCGAGTATCAAGCATATTTTTTGCTGTTTAATCAAATAATAACTTATAAAATATGAATGTCTGAGACAAACCTCGAGATCTTCTATAAATAGCAGACTCGGCATAATGTGTGGCCTTAACGCCTGGATGTGCGCCAATGTTCGGGTGATTGTTCGAAGATCGGGATGAGGTTCCTGTTGACGAACCGGACGCCCGATCGCCGATACGCTCGTACTGTCGGTCCGAACCGATGACATTGTATTCGTCGGTTTCGCTATCGTCTGAATTGCGATTTTGTGGTATATGTGGTCTAATGTGATCTCTCGATCGATTCAATCGTGCAATTGATTCCATTGTTTGAGTTTTGTTGAGGTCTTTAGTTTCAATTTTTCATTTAATTTATTTGTTTTTTGATTATTTGTGGCAAAACTGTTAAGAAATGAAATAAAAATAGTAAATAATTTTAAATTCAAATGTATTTAATTAAATATTTAAAAAGAATAAAATTTTGGCTAGATAACATCTCGCAGCAATTGCATTAAATTTGTTATTAATTTTTAAATAATAATAAAAATTACTTGTATACAGTACAAATTGTTTTTATTAAAAAAAGTCTACTAGATTAAATATAAAATACAATTTAATAAATTAAAGTACCAGTAAACAAACAGACTGAACAAAAATAAATTTAAAGAAAAATTTCATTAAAACTTAAAGTCATCGCTGATTGTCTGCTGAACGGAATGCCAAATTTTTTTGATAAAATTGTAACAAAAGTTGATAAAAATTATTATTTTCCAACTCTATTAAGATATTGAGTGCAAAAAATATTGGGGAAAAAAGAAATATTATATTAGTTGTTGGGCTCCTGTGTCTGGTCGGGCACAAGGAGTAATTGCACCAATAAGTTAGCCGTTTATTACATTGTATGCCCGGATAATAATAATAGAAATGATCGTTACTATGGCAACACATCCATTGCTTTGGCGCTCATTTACGCGTAAAAGATATAATATATAAACCATATATACGTATAATACGTATATACGATATGAGGCACTGGTATGAAAAGTTCAATGAGAGAAGAGATCTGTACCGAAAAAAATGTCTGAAAAGAATAACAATTACTCATTGGAATGCATTGCATGACAAATGAATTTAACGAGAATTATCTGCACAACACCAGATGCAAAAGACGTAAAGCACTGGTAGAGCGCACCGGCCATCAGATACACTACATATAGCCCTTTCCCCTATGATTAGCGAAATGAGTAAAACAGAAGAGAATAGAAGAGATGAGGAGAAGAGTGTTGTGTTTGGAGTCTGGAGTCAGCTCTCGATAGCGTGTGTGCGAAGAGATGTGACACTAATGCCAATCGCATACCAAATACCAGTTGCGGCTAATTCTCTCTTCAGATTCAAAGCTCTCTTATATTCAGTTTTAATTCCGAACTAATATTTTAATTCTCACTATATATTAGTCATTAAAGTTCGTTGAGATCGCAATTCAGGGAAAGAATTGGACTTTTCGTTTGTCATTCAATTCGCAAAATGAGGTCATTATCAGAATTGACAGATCAGTGAATCAAAAGATTTATTATATATTTTATTCAGTTTTTAAAATAAAGAAAAAGAAATTGGAATAAGAGATCTAAAAATAGACCCAAAAAACATTTGTTTTTCGAAATCAATAAATTCTGTGCAGAATATTCTGTTGCAATGAAAGGCACTGTTTATAAGACGAAGAAATATATGACATTAAAGAGGGAGACAGACAGTGAAGAGTAGGAACTGGATTGAGAAGACAAATCAAATTATATGAGGAAAACATTCACTGATTCACTGTTTATTTCAATACGAAAACTACTTTTTAGATTCAATTCGGGGGTTTTTTTGAATATCAAATTTTCGGCTCAATTTTTGCGCCGAGTCTTGTGTATAAATATTTTTAAATATAAATGTAAATTTTGTTTTATTGATTTAATATTTTCGAAGCAAAAAAATATTAAATTATTTTATGTTTTTGGAAACAAAAAACAAAATGTAATCTCGATTTTACTCTAAGCATAACCAAAATTATAAGTAGCATAAAAAGCAAAACAATAAATTGCCAAGCTATTTAAATCTACATAGTTTAATAAATTTAAAAATAAAATTGTTTAATTAAAAACTAAATTATTATGTAATTAAATTCTATAAAACATTGCAACTAATTAATTATTCAATTAATTTTAATTTAAAAATATATATATAAATGCAATTATAAAAAATAAACAAAATTCATGCGTAATATCTATTTTCAATTAAATATTTAAAAATAATATTTACAAAACTAATTAAAATAGTTGCACAACATTGCTATTGGATATGTCTAAAAATAACCCAGTCACTATGTGGTTAACTATTGCTATTTTCATACCGTTTGCCGACTATTGCAAAGGTTTTAGTTATGTTTGTCTGCAATGATATCGTTGTGTAAAGTAAAGCGAAAAAAATTTGTCAAAACCTTTAATACGAGTAGAAAAAAGAGCGAAAGAATAATAAAAATGAAAAATAGTCATAAAGTCTTTTCTAAACTTGTATTTCAAAGATATCATTCACTCTCTTATTCTTCCATCTATTCCCCAAAACTATGTTTCTGTAAAATAACACAAAAAGAATCCTTTGCTATGATATCTGATGCAAAGATTGGATCAAAACCTAATATATAAATAAGAATTTCTGTGTTTAGAGATTTATATCTGTATTGTAGATGCAATACACACTCGAATTGCATGTATTGTAGTATTTGGGTATTGGAGTGCAAAACCAATTTCGCATTCGTAGAGTACAATACAATACAATAAAATAGAAATAGTATTTCTCGCTATAACTCTCTCTATATTTTAGTCTACTTTCGCAATGTTTTTGTTGTTGTGTTATAAACGCTATTTGCAATCAATCCCTTCACTGGGATATCTGGTATTTAGACTTTTTTGATAGCCCTTTACGATAGTTTAGATATTTTTAGTTTAGTTTATAGTTTAGTCGATATTTTGTGCTTCAATTTCTATGAATGCAATCAAAATACAACAATAAAAATAGAAATAGAAATCAAAAGTTTATTTTTGTACCGAAAATATCTTTTATGGATGGCATGAGTTTTGAATTTTCAAGTCTAATGTTTTCCCACAAAATTTCTATCAAAAAATATTTTCTAAAAACATAATAAGTTATAAAAAAAATATATTTATTTATTCAGAAATTTTCTGAAAAGCTATTTGTGATTAAAGTAAATGCAAATAAAAGAATTATTATTAATATTATTATTAAAATGAATTTTTCTTTTTGTTTATTGAATCTAAAAAATTTTATGCATAAATATTTTCAATAAAATACCAGAACAAATATATTAATCAAAATTCTTTTTAAAATACAAAAAATAAATTAAAACC
>JAQIYC010000109.1:0-20459 GCA_034699545.1 Porobelba spinosa
AAATTATAGTTAGAATTAGTTGTTTTAAGTAAATTATTTTAATTAGACTTAAATTATTTTATCAGTATTTTAGAAACGTTTTTATAAATTAGAATTGAATTTAAATAATTATTTTGTGAATTAGAGACGAATTGATAGAATTATTGATAAATAAAAACTATTTTTATTAAACAACAAAAGTGTGTATTGAGTCCTTTCTTTATTTAGTCGGTGGAAATAAAGTGGTGTCAGAACTGATAGTTTGATTGAGTGTTTGTTGTGTTGGTCCCCGAAAGTTGTCCGCATCGGCGGAAAAGTAAAGCATAGTTTTGAATATAAATAGTTTAGATCCCCCGGCCATTCAGCTTAACCTGACGCACGATGCTTCGCCTACCTCGCGCAGCCAAGGCATTCCTCACGCCCGAGAGCGGTGGAACCAGCCGTCTTCAAATCTATATTAAAATTACTTTTAATACAAACAGCCATTCATATTAAATATATAGTACTTAAGCATCTACTGATAAAATATTAATTTGTTCTAAAAACATTTTAACAACTTGATAATATTAATAATATATCAATTTTCTACAGTTTTATAGATTTTATTTGGTCAAACATTACTTATATTGAACTGGTTAAGTTTTACATTGAAAACATTGTACATTGTATAGCAATTACTGTTACAGTAAGACTGTGTGAGAAGTGCACAAATAAAAAGTGAGGAGAGATTGACTATTAATTTAGTCATAATTACAATTCATTATATAAGGTGTGTATAGTATCAGAAAAAGTGTTCTATAATTTTATAGCGGATAAATTAAATAGGTTCATACATTTTACATTGAAAATTTCTAAAATATTCTAACATTTAAAATAAGTAAAATATGCATTTCATTTTTAAAACATTTCAATATCTACTATATTTTAATATAAAAATGTATTTTATGTTTTGTAGTCAAGGAATACTGTATTGTAAAAAGTCGTGTATTATTACAGTTTTGAGATATAAAAAAAGCTTAAACTGCAACTATTAAAGTTTTGCTTTTAAACTGGACAATGTACAGTTTTGTTTAAAACTAAAAGTCTGGCAAGTCTACAGTAACCCTGGTAGTAGGCTTAGTGCAAATAGTTAACATGACAAACATTGACTTCTGGTTCAACATTGGGCCAACAATAAGTTCAAACAAAAATTTTAGCAATTGATGTAATATACTGTATAATATAATGTACAATAATGATTTAACACTTAATGTAAATGTACTAATTATTAAGGATGAGAAAAAATGGCTAAAAACTTTATTCAATGTAAAATACTATACAAAATCTAACTCTCGCTCTAATATTAATTAATAATTATTGTAAACAATGAAAAAAGTTTTTAGCCCTTTTTCTCATCCTTACTAATTATTGGTGTTGTAAATTTGGCAATTTCTGGCAATAGTTCAAATCAAAATTGCCAAATTGGCAATTTTAAAATAAAAATTTTTTTAAATCTATACATTTTTATATAATTTTTACTATTAATATTTTTTTTTCTTATTTTATAATATCATAAATTAAGTTTTGTTACTTTAATTTAGTTAACTTGATGTTTAATATGTAAAACCTAATGTTTTTTAATATTTAAACAATTTTATGCTTAAACATGTAAAATTTAGATTTTTGCCATTTCTGGCAATTTCTGGCAATTCTGGCAATTTCTGGCAATTTCTGGCAATTTCTGGCAATTCTGGCAACAGCTTTTGAAATTGCCAAAATTTAACAACACTACTAATTATACACTAATGATTACAGGTGTGGATGCTCACTTTAATGATTTGATGTACTTTATGCTTGACCAATTATTATTTTATTAAAATTGTATTAATAAATGTTGCATGGTAAAGTGAATTTGGCACAATGTTTAGAAGTTTTGAATTATATAATTAAAAATAAATTAAAAATTGTGTTTTAAAATTTTTATCTTTTTAAATTCATAAACAAAATAAAATGTTAATATTTACCGGCAGTAATCAATAAATTTGTATCAATTACAATTTCATAATAAATGCGAATTTCATATACAGGTAATTGAAATTTATAGCTGAATCTTAGTTTTACTAACTTTAAATTGCATTTTTAAATTGATAATTTACATTATTATAAATTAAACTTATATTAATTTGCGTTATAGCACAGTTCTTGCAATATTTAAAAACATAAATTAAATAAATTAAATGTATATTTCTAGTATTGAATATTATCAATTAAAAGTTGTTTGCTGATACTGTATGTACATATAAATTGCAATTTAGAGCTAATTTCCATAAGTTATTACCGGTTGCATTGATATCCAAAAGGGCAGCTAATCAAGAGTTTCTTCTATGGCAGAGTTAAGTTATCATTGCTGAGTTATATTTTATCTAGGACCAAAGCAATGGTAGAGCCAGCGGTAGATCGAGTGGTAGATCTGTGCCACCCTGTAAATGAGTTTTCTCTTTCGAACAGTGTCTCCAATATGGCAGTGGAGTATAGAATGGGCAGAGAAGCAGAAGCGAGAGAGTGTGAGAGTAGTGCGGAAGGAGAGGGAGAGAGCAGTTTGGCTGACCTTCAAGGGCTCATTCAAAAGATACTGAGAGAGTGAGAGGGAGGGAGAGAGAGAGGAGAGAGAGAGAGAGAGAGAGAGAGAGAGTGAGAGAGAGAGAGAGAGAGTGAGTGGAGTACGACTGTATGCCTGTATTCTCTGGTCTCGTACATACTGTACATACTGTAGAGAATGCTCTCTCTGTGAGCCTGTGTCGGCTCCAAAGGTCCAATAGAGTAGTGAATAGTGAGGAGAGTCTGCATTGGATTGCAATGGTTTGCAATGGTTTGCAATGGATTGGTTGGGTTAGCATTGGTTAGCATTGGTTTGCATTATATTTCATAATAAGTTGAGGCAAAACACAAAACTTTTCGATCATGTCTTCAAACTGTAATCAATTCTTAATTATTATCAATATTTTAAAATTATTTCAATTAAATTGTTTTATATTTTATTTTAACTGCAATTGTGTTAATCATTATTTGTTTAATTGAATGCATTTTAAATTCTGGATAATTAAAGAAAATAAATATAAATATAATTAATAAATGGATTTGAGTTTCAATCGGAATAATCGAAAAATTGGTTTCGATTTTGATATCAATTATTGAATAAATAAATAAAATTGAATTGTTTTGTAATAATTAACTAAATTATAGTCAAATCCAAATGGATTTAAATGTCGACAACTCTTGCGATGACCCGAATCGTCACAACTCTTCAGAATTCGGTTTGTTTTGCGATTGTTTTGATTTGATTTCAATATTTATTTACAATTCATATCAATATTGATATCGATTTGAATGCGAAACTCAAATCGATATTAATTTTGTTATTATTTACGTTAATATAATTTAATACAATTTAATATAATTTATATCCCATTTAGTGAATGAAAAGCCAATTATTTTATTTATTTCTTGTCTTGTCTTTCGATCCAATTGTTTGTACTGACAGTTGACTTAACGATAGGTTCGGCGGAACTGGAGATCGATTTGCTGTCCCGTCGGGCGAGTTCTCAGAGCGACGACAACTCAATCTTCGCTCAATTGGACGCAAACGACACTCTCTTCGGCGAATTGGCCGACGATTGCGACGATAACTTACCGTCGCTTATGTCCGACGCCTCCAGAGCTCTATCGCTCGAACCTATAGTTTCGATTAATCCGATTCGACTTCCGTTCGAGTCGTCCAGTCTTTTGGCGCAACCGAGTCTCGGCTTAACTAAAAGCCAACACTCGGTCTCTATTTCACCCGTTCCTCCCATTCCTTCGAAGCGAGGGCCGGGAAGGCCACGAAAGGACGGAAAAGTGCCGATTCAGAGGAAGAACTTATTTCCCGGTCGGCCCAGAATGAGAGGACGAAAGACATTAAACGTTTTGGGCGTCGGATCCAACCCATCGACCAATGAATTGCTTTCATCGAAACCGACTTCGAGTCTGAGTTCGTTTACAATCGGTTCGGGACTATCGATAAAACCAGTTTCGGGTAATGCGATCCCAAGAATGTCTTCAGATTCAGGTCGCGTCGAACTGACCATATCTTCGGGAAGTTTTAGTTCTTCTCAAATGAATTCGAGTCTTTCGATCAGCAATTCCGACGATTCTAATAACGAAAGCGAATCTAAACTCAATTCAAAAGTTTGTATTTTTTGCAATTTATCCGACAATTCGTCGCTTTGTTTGGGAGAACTGATTCGATGCGAACCGACTCCGGGTTTCAGTCCATTCAAGCGCTCGGCGCGACTCCGACGCTCGCCCGACAACGAAGTCATGGCCGCCAACTCTAATCCAGACAACTCTAGTATGAATTCTCCCGTTCGAAGCGGTATTTAATTGAATTGATATTTTGATAATTTGTTTATTGAAAACTGATTTTATTTCTACTAAAAGCGAGCAAAGACTCGAAGTTTATTAGAAGAGGAATAGAAGTCCAAAAAGCCATTCCGGGCCCTATGGGTGAACTCAATTTGATTGGATTTAGTGACGATTCTATGATTATAAACTTATTTGAGGGAAGCGGCCACTGCTGGGCCCACCACTGCTGCGCCGCCTGGTCTGAGGGGGTTCGGCAGAACGAAGACTATGTGTTTCTCAATGTAGACAAAGCCGTATGTCTGGGCTCTCAACAGAAGTGCTCTCATTGTAATAAATTGGGCGCAACTATCAAATGCCAGTCGACTCCGAAGTGCAGTCAAGTTTTTCATTACGCCTGTGCTGTCATTAGCGGTACATTTCAAGACTTGAAATCCCTATCTCTCTTGTGTTCGGCGCACATATCACAGGCCATAACACTATCGAAAAGTGAGGCGTTTTGTATGAACTGTGAAAACTCGGGAAATGTTTGCGATCTCTTGTTCTGCACGAGTTGTGGTCATCATTATCACAGTATCTGCTTAGACCCAGCCGTCACTCCGAGCGCGAGTGTGAGGGCCGGCTGGCAGTGTCCGGACTGCAAACTGTGCCAGAACTGTCATCAGTCGGGGGACGACAACAAGATGTTGGTCTGCGATACGTGCGATAAGGGGTATCACATATACTGTTTGCGCCCAATCATGTCGACTGTGCCGAAACATGGCTGGAAGTGCAAGAACTGTCGCGTGTGTGGAGACTGCGGGGCGCGGACGCCGGGCAACGGTCCGAGTTCGCGATGGCATATGAACTACTCCGTGTGCGACAGTTGTTATCAACAGCGAAACAAAGGCAGTTCGTGTCCCATCTGCGGGAAGGCCTACCGCATGGCCTGTCAGAGCGAAATGCTTAAGTGCATCACTTGTCAGAAACTAATTCACCCGAACTGTGAACCAAAGCTAAGTCAATGCAATACTGATCTCATCGCAGAAATCAAAAGTAATTACGTTTGCAAAGTCTGCCAAACTTCCGGTGCTTTGGGTCCTCAGTCTAGAGACGACTTGACGCAGGAAAGCCTTCCGGACAACATATTCAGTGCCAGTCGAGAGTCGTTCGGCTCATTCACTGAGGACTCGATCGGAAGCATTGATACGATAGAAGTGCAACCTTTGGGCTCGGGTTCGGAAAACACGTCTGAAGCCAAACCATTCCCAACGCCCTTTACGACCAATAATGTCTCATTAATCCGACCGCCCGTTCCAATCAGTAGTGGAAAACTCTCCGGAAAGAAAAGACTGAGTTTTCCCGGAAAGATGAGGGGCGGGGGCGGGAAGTTTCAGGGCAAGAAGCGGGCCAAAACGGTAGAGTTCAGACGCAAACGAGGCCCCAAAACAAAGTTTAAACCATTTGTCGGACCTTCCGGTGCCATTCCAATGGCAAGTTTGGGAACCATTGGCACTTCCTCTTCAAACAGCGCTCAGGAATGTGAGACCAGAGAAAAGATCAAAGACGACGATCCGGCCAATGAAAACAAAGTGATTCTGTGTTCAGTCAAAGACGAGTTTGTTTTATCGCAAGACTTGTGCGCAATGTGTGGCAGTTTGGGGTTGGCAGAGGAGGGCCGACTCATATCGTGTTCGCAATGCGGGCAATGCTATCATCCCTTTTGCGTTAACATCAAAGTAACGAAAGTCGTGCTCAACAAAGGCTGGCGATGTCTGGAGTGCACAGTGTGTGAGGGCTGTGGACAGCCTCACGACGAGGCCCGGCTTCTCCTGTGCGATGACTGCGATATCAGTTATCACACCTACTGTCTGGACCCACCACTGGACGACGTGCCTCAGGGCACTTGGAAGTGTCGTTGGTGTGTCATATGCGTCAAATGCAAGTCTACAAACCCTGGCTATGCATCTCTTTGGCAGAAGAACTACACCGAGTGTGGGCCCTGTGCCAGTCAGACTACCTGTCCGGCCTGTCAGTCGGACTACAGGGAATCTGATTTAATAATCCAATGCATTCAATGCAATCGGTTTGTAATGATTTGAATCAATTGAATTGACATTCTTTAGCAATACTTGAATTGTCTTATAGTTGGCTTCACTCCAAATGTGATGGCATGAGGACTGAAGAGGACTGTGAGAGTGCAGCCGATTTTGGTTACCACTGCTTGCTTTGTCGACCCAAAGACGAATTGGCGCCGCATTTGCAGGGTTTGTGCCATTAGTTTTCGGAATTGTATGAAAATATTAATTTTTAATTATTACTCAATTATTTGAAACAATAGCCCGAAAAGCAGCCGCTTTTGCACCGAAACTATCAATTAATGGTTTAGTCAAACAAAATAATGAAGAATTGAATGAAAATATTGTAAACAAAAGCATAATTAGAAGAGATTCGGAAGACTCGATTGCAAGCAAAGCATCGATCACAACAACCAGTGCAGCACAAGTCGCACAAACCTCTGCTTCATTGAGGGGCTCAACAGTCGTCACTCCGACCAATATGAGAGCAATGGCGCCGAAGATTCAGCCGCAATACCACTTAGTGGACGGCATATGGCTTTCCGACAGAGGTTTGAATCAAATAAAAGCCCTACAACTCGAACAGCCGAAGAGGACTCGAGTGAAGAGAGGGTCGAAACAAACGGCAAATCAGTTGCCAATTGCCGGTAAACCTGAAGACGCGGATGAAGTTTCTAAAGAAGATGATATCGTCTCTCTTGAGGATAAGGTGACTGAAGACGGGGTTGTCGTCAAAATAGATGAAATTGGAGAGAAAAAGAAGAGACAGCGAAGACTCCATAAGTTAGGGATCGGAGGGTTTTCAGTCAAACAGAGGGGAAGAATGAGTACGAGTAAAGACAGTGAAGAAGTGATCGTTTCTATTGCAGACATTGACTCGAATGCTGCCGACATTAACGGCAATCCCGAGTCTGTTAGCGCGGATAAGCCGCGCAGACGCCGGCGCGTCAGCAAAAAGAAGAGCCAATTGCAGGACAGCTTTCCGCAGTACATGCAGGAGGCCTTCTTCGGCAAACCACTTCTCGACTCTTCCCACTCCGACGTCAACCAAATAAACGCTTTGAGTGAAGACGAAGACGTTTTCAAGAAAGACATCGGAAAAGACAAACTCATAGATCTGACGCCGACGGAGATCGCGGCCGTGAAGTCGCAAAAACCAAAGACCGAGACGACGGCTCGTGCTCTGGACGACAGGTCTCAGAGTCCGATTGAGGACGACTTGCAAGATGGGGAAGATTTTCAGGATCTGTTACCACCACTGCCTCCCGACGACGAGCTCATGGATATGTTGATCAACGATAACGGGTTGGACCGAAACGACGATTCACTCGACAACCTCTCGGTTGACGGAAAGGATGTCGAAGTGAGTGCTAAAGACGACGCAATCGATCTATTGAGCCCTCACTTCAACTTAGACGGAATCGTCGGCGCATCCAGTCTTCCTCAGATGGACAGCAAAGACGTCGAAGAGTTGTTTAAAGGAGTGTTGAGTCCGCACAACAATGAGGACAGCAATGACTTCAACGCAATATTAGGTCCGCCGACGTCCGCAATGTCTGCTAAGCCTTCAATACCTGTGCAAATCCCTCCGCCGCCACTTACTTCACCCTTAGCTCCGCCGCCGACTCAGAACCTGATGCCGGCCTCTTCCGTGCCGTTACCACAACTGATGCACTCAAAACAATCTACACCTGACAATACACCTCCCGTTCCAATGATGGACAGCACATCATATAATATGCCGCCGCCGTCGCCATTCCCAATGTCATTGAGCGACACATCTTCTGCTCAATATAGCCCTCAATTGAGTGAACCTCAAAGTCCTTGGCCTTCAGAAACAGATACAGAGATGACATCTCAGGGTCAGAAGAATATGATTAAGTGGGAGACCGACGAAGCATTGGGTTCTATGGCTACTATATCTCCTGTTCTCTACGCAAATCTGAACCACCCGAACCTAAAGGCCGAGTATCCGGCCTGGAATGACCGAATCAAACAGATTTCCAAACTGTGGCGTCAGTTGCCGACCGACCAGAGACAGCCATTCCTTCAGAAGGCGCGCGAAAATCGAGCCGCGAATCGAATACAAAAGGCTCAGACGGAGACACAGCGCTCTGGGAAGGAAATACGAGCACCGGTTGTAGCTAACGTTCCGCCCATTCGGGACGCGGATAATGAGCGACAATGGAAGCACTTGCAGGCTGCGCGTCAACAACAACAAGCACAACACCAACAGGTGCTACAGGAGCAGAGGCAGGTTCTTCTTAAAACACAGACAATGGGCCCGATCTCTCCCGGCGCCGACCCGTCTCGACCGCAGCTAATGCAGAATATTCCTCAGTCGCCATCGAGATTAGGGCCGGAGTACTGCTTGACCCCCGAGAGCGGGCCATTGACTCCTATACCGCATTCACAAGATATTCCGATGCAATTGCCTCTACAGCGCCTTCCAGGCCAGGGCTCGTTTTCACTTGCAATGAACAGATCTCAAGTGCAATCCCCGTCCGGGCCCTCACCCATGAGTCCAATAATTCAGGTGTCGCGCGTCAGACCGCCTATTGATCCGAACAAATTGCCCGTTTCGAGCACCGGATGCAAACCTATGCAATACGACCCGTATTCTCATCCGCCGAACACACCGCGACCTCAGCCGCAAATGACTCTTCAGCCCATTGTAAGGCCCGGAACGCCTCAACAGAGGTCTCCATTTTCGCCCTCATCTCCCGTAGCGTCACATCCAAACCCATCGATTTCGCAAAGTTCTAGCGAACAGTTCCAAACCCCGCCCTCTACTCCCCGGCCCCACAGCAATGATCCCCACAACCAGTCGGCAATGCCTTTGAGTCCGTACGGACAGCCGCGAACACCGCTTTCGAGTCCATTCTCGCCGACGCCGACACTCAGTCTTATGAACCAAAGCCAACAGCAATGCGTCGACACCTATACGATGGCGACTCCAGTCCAGAGACCCCAACAGTCGTTTGGATCTGAATATCACAATTCGATGGATAACTCGCAGAACAACGAGTGTTTGTATCAAAATGTTTCTCAACGTATGAGTCAAAGAACACCCGACTCGTTCCGAAACATGTCCCCAAACACTGATCCATATGCCCGACCTGTGTCGACACCACAACCGTCTCAATCGCCTCAAAGCGAACAATTTCCGAAAATGCCGGCGCATAACATGCAAACTGATATATACGCTCGACAGCCGATGACTCCCCGACCGCAACAGCCGATGCAGAAGTTTGACGACATGTATGCACACCAACCCCCGACCCCTCGGATGGTCCAGCAACCGGACATTTATAGCCAACCGCCGGGCACTCCGCGACCGAGTTTCCAACAACTGCCACAGCACTCACCACAAGCGCAACCCTCTCAGCCCGCTCTACAACACGACCCCTACGCCTACCAACCGGGCACTCCCAGACCTGTTGCCAACTCTCGGCCTCTATTGCAAACAGTTCGACAACCAGTTATGATAAGACCTCCGCCGACATCACCTGTCGATCCATATGCGCGACAACCCGGAACACCAATGCCTCCTCCGCTTCACGACCCCTACGCCAAAGCACCCGGAACTCCAATGCCTCCTCCGCTTCACGACCCCTACGCCAAAGCACCCGGAACTCCAATGCCTCCTCCGCTTCACGACCCCTACGCCAAAGCACCCGGAACTCCAATGCCTATGAACTCTAATGATAGGCCACAAGAAGGAAGTGACTCTCAACTGTCGCGCCAGCACTTGAGAGATCTCTTGCAGAGACAGCAGGTTAGACGACAGGGAACTGACTGTCCCCCCAGGCTATGGCCAGGTATGTCTTATTGTTTACTTTGTTGAGTTGAATTTGAATCGATATTCCGATTTCCGCTAATTGACTGCAAATTAAATCAAAAATATGTTTTCACTAAATATAACCAAAACATAAATTAGTTTTTAGAGTTGAAGTGAACTTTTAGTCATATATTTCTAATTTTAATGACATATAAGAAAGCATTTGATTATTGATTAACAATCGAAGCACAATGTGTTCGACATTCATATATTCACTCAGTTTTGCATTTAATTGAAATTTTGAGATTCTTTTCAATGAAACGACTAATTGAACCAAATTTTCGATATTTTTAAATATAAATCAATTTTCGTTTTTTCTATTTTAGCTAATAATTCCGTTCGTATTCCTGTAAATGACGGCACATTTCGGCAACCCATACCTCCCGGAGCTGTGAGTCGGCCTCGAATTCCGACTGGGTTTCCATCGGATCAGGTATTCAGACATCCGGCCAATAACGGCGATCAGAGAATGTTAATACAACGACTGCCCGACCCTCGGATGCGCTCAGTTCTTGTGCCTCAGAATCAACAACAGTTTGCTATCAGGAGTCAACAGCATTGGGTTCGAGTGCCAACACAGGCACAGCCAACCAGTCCTTTGCCAACATCTCAGGCTTCAGTACAACAGTGTTCAGACTTAAGTCAATATAACCAGTTATTACCTCCAGGAGTATCTCGAATGCCTCCTCCAGGCGCTCCACAGTCTCCTAGTGCTACGTATGGGTCACCAACTGTACGACCCCTGAGGTCTTCAATGTTTGTTCGGCCATCGCATGCAATACCACAACAAATGAGTTTACAAAACAGTGAAGTCATGCAAAGCCAGTCCTCTCCGCAGATTCAGAGCTCAGAACTAAACCAAAATCCGACGAACGCTCAACCGATAACTGCACCCAAAGTGCAATTACAGACACCGTTACAGCCGGCGCCGGCAAAGACGCCGACTACTAGTGATATTGTGAAACAACTTCAAGAACAACAGAACCCGGAGTTAGTTGAAGAGGAGTGTTCTCCAGAAGATCTGGACGACGACGAGCTGTTGGGGTTGGGAAACGACTTTAATATTCTCGAATACGCCGACCCCGAGCTGGACAAGGCTTTGAGTGGCAAACGCGGCGGTAAAAGCAATATATTTGACGAACATTTGGATGACTTGGACGACAAGGAAGACGTCGACGAAAAGAGTAAGAGTTCTAAAAGTGATGACAAAAGCCAACGAAAAGAATCGCAAAATAGCGGTCAAAGTGTCGACAAAAAGACGGAAATCAAACAAGAAATACGAACGACTTCATCGAAGCCAATCGCAAAACCGGTTAATCAAATGCCGGTTTCAGGCAAACCAATGAGCGTACGACTATCGTATGCACCACCGCCTCCATACCCGGGTCAACATCCGCCACCTCCCCCGCCATACCCACAACCGCCACAGCAAATACCACAAAATGTTATGAAAAGCGAATGCGTTGCTGACTCACAGTCGCAGATAAGACCGACGCCACTGCTTCAGGAACAGCCTCTTCTGCTCGAAGATCTCGTGGAACAGGAGAAGAGGGATCAGAGGCAGACAATGCACGCGCGCCCTTATATGCAACAAATGCCGACCGAAAACATTATAACACAATCCGATAGTCTATTAAGTGATGTCGAGTTCGAACGACTCAAAGCTGACATACTGTCCGACGAACCCATTCCCGGGCCTGTCATTACTTCAATGCATTCAACACAAGCGCCGCAACAAATGCAAGCGTTTGGTCAACAGATGCAAACACAGAGTCAGTCTCCGCACTGGCAGAACATTTCTGAACCGGGTTATCAACCCCAACCCCGTCTGCCCCAAATAGGTCCCCGAATGGCGATCCAAAGGCACCAAATGCTACAATCGGTTCAAATGGGAATCTCTAGTGGAGTTCGAATGGCTTCTAATATACGATCAACACATCCAATGATGGCCTCAAACGCGCCGCAAGTGATGGCACCCGTTAGACAACAATTGGTTAGTCTTCCGCCGCCACCAACGCCACCGGCGGAACCGATGAATGAGATGGAGAGACAGCAACAGCTCCAGTACGAGAACTGGCTCTTCCAACAGAACAATGTGTTGACACAACAGCAGAAGTTCTTTGAGTCGGAAGTCGCGAAACTGAGGAAAACAAAGAAATTACTGACCGCTAAGCAGAGGCAGTGCAAGAAAAACCAGAACGACCTGAGCGAACACGACCAGGCTGAGCTCGCACGCATCACCCAGGAGCAGTCGGGTGTGCAGAAGCACCTGGAGCAGATTCGCAAGACTTTCAGACACCATCAGATGCTGACCTCTGAGTACAACCAAAAGCGACAAAAGCAGGGAATGGCAGGCCTTTCGCAAACTACTGGTTCTCTGCCTCAATCCCCGGGCAGTTCTTCGATCCCTTCGATGCAGACGTCGCCGCGTTCTGTGCACTCGCCTCTCATGGCGTTGAGCTCTTCAGGTCCGGGCACTCCCATTGCAATGACCGGTCCGGCAACTCCTCAGTCGCCGGCAATCATGAGTCCATCGCCATTGGGTCCGTCACCGTCACCACTGATGCAGAACTCACCCGTTCCTAACCTGCACTCTCCGGCAGCAATGCCGCCCTCGCCGATGGTTCAGTCGCCAATGCAGCACTCGATGCCTCCCGACCCCAACACAAGGGCACAAATGTCAGCTCAATCGGTACATATAGTGGACGACAACAACCCGTTTAGTGATGTTTATCAGCAAAAGGAAAAAATGCAAATGACGTCAATGAGGCCGAGCCAACAAACGCCTCCTTCCGGCCCATACGCTCATATGATTTCGCCGGAAGTGCAACCGGTCGACGACAGGCAGAAATTGTTTCGTCAAATGCCGTTCCATAATGAAGAGAACCTGCCGTACCATCACTCGGGACCACAACAAACGGCTTTAGGGCCTCAGACGCGACCAATGCCTCAACAAATGCAAACACAACACACGACTAGTCATTACCAACAGTCAAATGAGTCGCAAATGTTTCGATTTTCGAATCAACACCATATTCATCCACAACGGCCTTACCCTGAGCTGGTCGGACAGCCATATCCGGCTCAGTTGCCTCCCAATTATCAGCAGCAGCAGCAGCAGCAACAACAACAACAACAACAACAACAACAACCGCCACAAATGTCTATACGAAGACCTCCACCGCCACCATATCCCGGCTCTTTGGGGCAACCAATGCCTTCACAACAACAACACATGAGAATGTATGGCTCACCACAAGTGGCGCCTATGTCTAGACTACCAGTCCATCCAATGCATCCCCGAATGCCTGAATACTCGCAGCGAATGTCTTCAAATGATTTCGATTCAAATAATTTCGTTGAAAATGTTTCTCAAAATAGTTACTCTAATAATCCGGAAGAGAATCAAATGGTTCGGTGTTCTCCCCGGCCGTCACTACCGGTTTCCTCCACTTATTCACTCACAGGCGACACTTCGTCTATTCACATGTCGGCACCAGATCTTTCGTCTGTCAATTCAGAAGACCTGTTGGACTCGAACACAAATAACGATTTATTGTCTGATTTACATCAATACAAATCACAGAAATCGGTTGAAAATGAGGCCAACGATGTGAAGCCATCCCTCGTAGGAGAAGCCAAGACTTCACTTTCATTCAGTATTGACGAACAGGGCTCGGGTCAGGACAACGACGCCGTCAATGACGTTCTTCTCAGTGCCGACGACACCAGCAAAGAGACCGAAGAGCAGAAGCACATGAATACTGAAATCAAAATTAAAAAGGAATCGATTGACTCGAGTTCGAGCTCTTCTCAACCCAACAAATGGATGAATCAAAACCAGAAAATTGAGATTAAAGACGAACAGGTATTTGGATTAAGTAATCCAATCGAATATAATTTGAATTGATTTCAATTTCAGGTGAATTTGTATTCTTCGTGTGCTGTCGAAAAACAGTTGTCACTCGAGTCGTCGAATGCATCGGAAGTGTCGGAAATAGAGACCAAGTCTTCGCAGATCTTCGTTAATAACGACACGAACGACATGAATGACAGCGACAACAATGAAGACTCGATTCATAACAAACAAAACGTTTTACTTAAACAACTTCTACAGAACTGTCCGTCCGCTGACTCGCAGACCAGTGCTATCGAGTCATTGATGAAAGAAACTGAAGAACAAGACAATACAAACTGTAAAATAGAATTAAGTGAAGAGACGGCGGAGACTGTCGTCGAGAGTGTTGTGCCTGACGTTGAAGCCGTGCCTATGCCTACGCCTATACCTATACCTATACCTATACCTATACATATACCTATGCCTAATGCTGAGCCCACCTCTAATGCTGTGCCGTTTACTAATGTTGTGGCCATACCTAAGGAGGAACCGGAAGCACAAACTAGTGTTGCGTCAATTCGAGTTGAGAATGCAATGATGGAACCGCTTTTGAGCACTCCTTCGACTCCAGTCACTCCCACTTCGGTGTCACCCGAGAAGAAGATGTCTTATTTGGATATACGGAGGGCTCAGTTGGAACGTGAGCCGACCCCTCCTCCCGAAGAGATTAAACCAAAGAGAAAGCGAAATACGAAACGAAAAGAGTTGAAAAGTCCGGATGGAATGCCTGATCAGGTGAAGCCTCCGACCAAAAAGAGGCCGCGAAAGGCATCCCAATCCCGAACCGATGAGGACAGCGAAATGTTTTTGGCGGCTCTGATGGCTCAGCTCAGGGCTCTGCCACCGCTTCAAATACTTGAGCCAATCATAAGACCTAATCTCAACGTTTGTTTGCCGTTTGACGTCACAGACCTGAGCCCTAGCAGAGAGTCGCCATTGCGGGGCAGTTATGGCAATGCATTTCTCTCGTCTACAATCGACTACTATTCGACTTATCCGTTTGGCCCAAACAAAGCGCCGCCATTGACGCCATCATTACCCGCCAGTGCAGTCAACAGTCCCAACACAGTCACTACCAGTCCTCTGAACGCCAGTGGGTCGTCAATCGGAATGCCGTCGACGAGTCGTGGCTTCTATAACGAAGAATTCGCTAAAAACTCGTCTCATTTGGCGCTTCAAAAGCCTATTCCGGACAGAAACAAAACAGAATTTTGTCGATATTTTCGCGACTCTGACAGTCCGGACACTATAGTCTCGACCTCACCTCCCGAAAACGTGTTATACGACAGTCCGTCCGATTCATTCAAAACTCTTAAATTCCTTAATGTTGACGACGAAGAGGATAATGAAGAATTGAAGGATATTAATAACAATCGGTCTTCCCCCGTCATTCCGCTTATGTATTTCCTCCCCGTGCGACCTATCACTATATTAGCCACTTCTCTAGTATCCCAACGACGGACCTCAGAGCTTGACTTTGATAAAGACAAAGGGAACGCATTGGAAGCGATCAATTCAATTAAGCCTAAGACGAGCGCCACCGCGCCGCTCAGGGACGCCGGCAATGTTGGCGTTACTCTAACCCTGTCGTCAGCCGATGACATTCGGGGCATTCTGTCTGCTTTGGCTAAATATCTGGACATACCTGCGCCCAATTCGTTTGAAATAGTGGAACGCACGACAACCCCTCCGAGTCAGAAGCTCGGGCTCTACCACCAGAAGGACTCTATTGACTCGAATGAAGACAATTTGAATTCGGAGAACGGACTGAACGGAAATTATTTAAAGAATTTTTGCAAATTTTGTGATATTGTTGTACTGAACGCCGGTATCAAAAAGAAAGCGTCGGAACTATCGATGTCAGCACAGGAACAGCTCGAAGAAGAAGAGGTGATATTCTGTAGCACCAACTGCTATATGCAATTCGCTCTCTCGCACAGAGGGCTCTCCATTACTCACGAGAAGGAGGCGGCGGCGGTGGTCGCGCACCGGCACTCCAACGAACTACCCATCGGTGAAATCAAATCCGAAAAAGCAGTTATAGTCAAACATTCAATGGATTTATTGCCGCCAATGAGTCCTATGATGGAAGACGACGACATCAGTGATCAGGAAGTCTTGTCTTTGAATCTGTCGCCAAAACTACCCGCCATTCCGGTCGACGACGAGTTGACGGCACCGAACCATTCGATGGAAATAGACTCAGAAAATCAAATGACGACTCAATTGACTCCTCCGTCTGAACCGGTGCCGAAGAAGTGGAAGGATATGCGTTATAAGTATTGGAATAACCAGTCGTTCGACAAAACAAAGACCCAAAACGAAGACGAAGAGGACGAGGAGGACGTGAAGGCCGGGCAGTATTTGGACGAACTGGCCATTTGCGTCAAACCCGACCCGGGTAGTCTTGAGAAGAGGAAATGCTCTCTCTGCCACGAGGTGGGCGACGGCGAAGCGGACGGGCCGGCCCGGCTGCTCAATATGGATGTCGACCAATGGGTTCACTTGAATTGCGCGCTTTGGTCTTCGGAGGTCTACGAGATGCTGAACGGAGGGCTCATGAATGTAGACCAGGCCTGCAAGCGCTCGAATGCTCTTCACTGTGTCAGGTGTCACCTTCCGGGTGCGTCCCTCAAGTGCTATAAGCTCAGGTGCGTCAGCTCATACCACTTTCCCTGTGCGAAACGAGACAACTGTATGTTCTTCAAAGACAAAACCCTTCTCTGCGGACAACACGCACTCAAAGTACAGAGCAATGAAGAGATGACGTCATTCGAGGTCTACCGCCGAGTGTTTGTCAATCGAGACGAACAAAAACAAATCGCATCAATGATTCATATGGCGGACAACCATCTGCTCCGAACCGGGAATTTGATTTTCGTAAACATCGGACAATTACTTCCACATCAGTTGCAGGCCTTCCACACACCGAACAGCATATATCCGGTCGGCTATCGAATTGTCCGATTCTACTGGAGTTGGAGACGATTCGGGAAGAGATGTCAATATATCTGTTCGATCAACGAAATGGACGCCAAACCTGAGTTTGTGGTTGAGATCAAAGAGGAAGGATTTGAGAACATTGTCTTCAGAGCCAGTTCTCCCAAATCGGTTTGGTATCAGATATTGGAACCGATTGTTAGAATGAGATCAGAGGCCAAATCAATTAAAGTGTTTACCGAATACATCACCGGCGAAGACCTCTTCGGGCTGTCGGAGCCGGCGGTCGTCCGAATTCTCGAATCTCTGCCCGGAGTCGACACACTTAACGATTATAACTACAGATACGGGCGCCCTCCCCTCCTTGAGCTGCCGCTGGCCATCACACCTACCGGCTGTGCCCGCACTGAACCTAAACTGCGGACGCACTTCAAACGCAGTTACCACACTCTGCACGTTTTGACTACCAATTTTTCGCGATCTTCAATCCAGTCCTCCTGAGGAACGCGACGAACACAGCGGCCAGTAATGTACTCAAGAGGAAAGTGATGACTCGTCTCGAGGCGATGGTAAAACACGCCACAGCTAGGGCCACTCAGAACATCGCGGCCGCGCACGGGTGCGGGCCCTACAACGGCAACGACATGACTCAAGACGAGTTGATCCAAGTCTGCAGAGAAATGTCTGAAATCATCAATAAAGTGGTTCAGGGAATCAGAGGCACCCAAACAGAACCGGACAACTCGAGCAAACAGTTGACGCTAGTCAATGCATGTGATCTCTTCATAACACCCGCTTCGCAACTAGTCTTGACGTCCAAGTCTGCGATCCCGACCATAACAAACCAATCCTGTGCCATACAGTTGACACAATCGGCCCAACAGTTGGCCGAAGCGATCAGCGAATTGCGGACCTATTTGGCCAAAGCACAGGAGGCCTGCAGTTCGTCGACGGCCAGTCTGGTCAAGGAGATCAAGGCCTTGGATCAGGAGCCGGACTCAGAGCGCAATCACTACAACTGCGCCGAAGCGACGAAACCACTTCTCGATGCCGTCGAAAACTTGACTGTTTTTGCCAGTTCTCCAGACTTTGCGCCAATTCCGGCCAAAATCAGTCTGAAGGCCTGTTCCTGTCAGGACCCGATCACGTCGTACGGCAAGTCCATAATCGCCGCCAAGTCACTCGCCCCCAACCTCAAAAACCCTTCCGGGTGGCAAACCCTGGCCAACCACAGCAAGAATGTGAGCGATTCGATCAAAAAGTTGGTCACTTCGATCAAAGACGCCTCTCCCGGACAGCGCGAGTGCGACGAAGCCGTCGACAAACTGAGTGCTTGTATTCGAGAGTTGGATCAGTCGTCGCTCAATATTATTAGTCAGAACTTGGAGTCACGACAAGACAACACTCTGAAGGGCTTCCGAGAATAGACCAATGCTTCGGCCATTGAGATATACGAATATATCGATGCCGTCCGGATGGCCGGCAAAGCCAAGGCCAAGAAGACCCAGAACTCGAAGCAACAAATAATTATTTTAGACCAAACAAAGACTGTAACCGAAGGTGCGTTTCAGTTAATATATTCGGTGAAAGAATGCGGCGGAAACTTGGAGGCCTCGTCAGTTCACGCGGAAAACGCGGACTCGAGCGAAGCCGTGAAGGAAGCGCTTCAGAACCTGTTGCACACTCTTGAGTCCGCGGTCACAGAAGCTGGATTAGTGACCGAAATTATTGAGTCCATCACGAAGTCAATCACCAAAATAAACGAAAGACATTACTTATACTCATTCAAACTGTCCACTGGCGGAGACCCACCACTGACGGAAACCCACCACTGACGGGAACTCACAGTTGGCGTAAACCCACCATGGGCGTAGATCCACCATGTACCGTTAGCACGGGGTCGGGAAAGCACAGCCCAACCATCACGGCTGTTACAAATACAGGCCAAAACAATAATTTCTTTTATTTAAATTTGCGCGCGTATTGATTATTAATTACTATTTCTAATTATTCCCTAACGGCGTTGGCTAATGGCATTAGATTAGACTTATTCTCTGACGCAAATTAAATAATTTGCAAACAATGTATGGGTTAAAAGTGTCATACAAAGGGTAAAACCTAAAGTACTTTTTTATTGCTATTTACGCCGGGGCCGACAATACTGACACCGGCGTTAGGCAATTTTAATTACAAATAAAACAAATAAATTATAAAGTATTAAGAAATCATTATGGGTTAAATATAAAGGGTACAGTAAGATGTGAAATCTAATAAACTGTTTATTGCTATTTACGCCGGGGCCGACAACACTGACACCGGCGTTAGGCAACCAAGATTATATATAAACAGATTTTGGGAAACATTCAAGTTATATGTTTAAATGGATTCAAATAACACAGATTTAAATCTTGATTTTAGAAATTGTCAGAAAATGTCAATTCATTGCAAATCATTCTACACTTCAACGGGATTAAAGATTGAAAATCAATCTTATTCTATAAATGAGATAACATCCAAAAGTATATTAATGAGAGAATTAAATAAAACAAAACATACAATAGTCATGTCAAAGTTGGCATTAGTGCTTAAAATTAAACACAAAAAAAAAGATTGTGGCATTAGACCACAACTATTGTAAACGAAATTAATTCTCTTACATTAACCAAACTGTTTTATAGAAAATGAACAAAACAGAAGTCAAAACAATCTTTCAGGAGATTGAAAAATTGTACGAGGAGTCTCGAGAGCTTAGAGGAATTTACGAATACAAACAAAGATATGTCAAATTCATAAATATAAAGTTGGAAGAGAAAACAAATAAAGGACGTTTGCCAAATCGAAAGAGCAAATTTCCGAATTTACCATCCATAAAATTTGCATTAGATGAGTTTTGGCTTATTACTCTAAAAACATTTTATTTAAAACAAATCACAATGTTAAAACACAGAATAAATTTACAAAAATTTGACATTCAAAGAATAGATAATTTATATAACCAACATAAAGTAGACATACCAATTTTTGAGGACAAAGTTAGAAACAAAAATGTAATTGAAATTAAATGTAAATCATGTGTAAAATCGATTTTGCCCTGTCGATACCATTTCGGGAATCCAATGCACAACCCACTTTATATAAGTAAAGAATGCAAAGAGTTAAGTGAAAAAAATTTAATAAGTATAGACGTAGAATGTATTCGTGTCTTAGAAGACAATGAGTACAAACCGACCGCGTTTCGAGTGTCCGCGGTAACATATTACCCATTAGAACCATTAAAAAAGAAAAAAATAATTTTACTATATCATAGTTTTTGGAGACCCGATAGAGGATGTAATTTTTCATCGTTTAAAAAAGTAACTGGAATCTC
>JAQIYC010000110.1:0-20432 GCA_034699545.1 Porobelba spinosa
CAAACAAGCTAAATATCCTTAAAGTCGATATTTAAACTACATACTTTGAAACTTTAAAGAATAACTGTAACAATGAATTCAATATTTACTATTTTGTCGATATATTTGTTTAGCATAACGTTTAAACTGATTGTTAGTTAATCGCAATTAACTGAAATCAAGCCAATAGTCTGCTATATATTAGCATAACTTGTTTTGTATGCTCTCGAGTGGACATTGGGTTCGACTTAACTGCCAATAAATTCGAATCAATTGAATTGAAGGCTCTTTCAGATATTAATTGTATTTTATGTTTATTTATTGATATAAATGACAAGATATGAACAAATATAATATATATTTATATAATATATTTTTATATAATTGAAAGAAAATATTACTTAAATCGTTGGATCCGTTTGATCGGTATATTGTTATCAAATTAAAGATTTAGTTTTAATTAAATTTTGTATTCGTATTATAAGTACAATAATTAATAATATATTCAAAACAAACACAAAATTATTTACTTTTAATAAATTCAATATAATATTGGATTTTGTGCCAAATATTGGATTCAATCTATTTAAGCATTTTCTCCAATACATCAAAAATGAAAATTAAATAAAAACAAATCAATAGAACTGATCACAGATTTATAGTTCAATTTTGCAGTTCTTTCTTATTAATTGAAAGCATTTCTTCATTCGATTTATTGCAATCATTGGTTATTTCGACGCTTTTGTTGATTCAAAACAATTCAAGAGATCATTAAAGAGAATAATGTCTTTGACTGAAGAGTAGTTGAAGCGAATGGCGAACCTTCCGGCCTATGAGAGATGGAACGAGAGTTGGCCCTCATTTATGGCAATTCGCAACTTCTCGCGCATTATCTCAATTGTCGAATAGTCTGGAAGTTTCAGGTAATTAACACAAGTCATGACACTCGGCAAACAGTTCGGGCTCTCAACCCCTTCTATGGTCTTCCGGACGATAGTCAGTGGAGGGGTTAGGCTTCGGAAGCCCCCGACGGGCAGACGCGGCGAACCGCTCACGAACTGCAAGAACTTTCGCTGGTCTTCGACGCTGTAAGAGCTGAGGATCTCGAATAGGAACCGAATGGCGCGACTGTCGTGAGTGTAGCCGTGGTCTGTCTTACAGCACTCCATCAACATCTTCACATCCCATTGCTTTTGACTACTCCCGCAAAACAGTTGTTCCATCTCTTCGGGGAAGAACACCTGCAGATGCGACGACGGAAACACAGAATCGAAACCCTCTCTAAACGCTTCCATCTGTCGGTTCACGCCTTCGACTAAAGTCCAGTGACATAACAGATGTACGTATTGCTCGATATTTTCGATTGAAACGCACAGATCGCGACCGCCTTTCCTCAGCTCAATATTTGGATAACCCGGAAGAGTGTAGTCGAGGTTCAGATCTTCAATACTACATCCGTGGAGTTTGAGTGACTCTAAACTGTTGTCTTTGTTTTGGTCAGAATTTTGCTATAATTCAGACAAAATAAGTAATTATTGGAAACGAATCAAACGAATGAGAAATGCATACAATTCTGAGCTTTTGTTGAGCTATTCTCTCCATTTCGACGACAGACCGCGAGAAGGTTGAGTCGATTTGTTGCATATCTGCAATACTTAGTGTTGACTCTTGACTCAAAAGCCATTTATAGAAAATCATAGACAAAGGGATATCGATCTGAAAGGCAAACAAACCTTTAATATCGGAATTACAGCTAATCATTGAAAACAACAAACCATTCGGGAGTCCATCAAAGCCTTTGCGACAAACTTTCCGAGAAGTTTGAATCGCTGTCGAGATTTCGAGACCTGACCCGCTTTGCTGTTCCGACCTATCGGTGCCGGAAACAGACCGGTCGGCGAATAAATATATTGAACTGATTGTTGATTAGTTTGGATTTGATTATTGGTTTGGTTTTCAATAACACTGGTAGAAGAGGTGGCCATTATCTTGTGGTTAGGCTGAGGCACAACGACTTTGGGCGCCGAGACGGCCTCTCCCCTCCACATCTCGAGGTCTGCGCGCTGTAGCTCTTTGGACACCAGAGCGTAAAACTCAAGAGTAGGTCCCAAACCAGTGCCGACTTCGTTCTCGTACTGGATCTCCAGTAATGCCTTCGAATTCCCCAAATCGTGTAAAACAGTTTCGGCCTGTTTTAGGATGTCTTCGCGAGAGACCGTTCGCTTCCGCCGGTCCAGTCTTGGGGTCACTCTCTCACTCGAGTCACTTCCAGTCAGTTCGGGCGCACTGTCTAACAGTCTCTGTAGAGCTCTGTCGCGATCAAAACACGTCACATAAAACAAGAGATAACGGGTTTCGAAGGGGAAGAGGAAGGGACAGGCGTATGCGATTTGGGACAACCAGTTCGGGATATTGCCCGTCATTATCACCAACGGGTCTTGCAGTTGACGATTGGCTTTTGCAGTCAACTTAACGTTAATAAACTCTTGCGGCGATAAAGCACTGTTGTAAGGGTCGGGCAAATTGTAGAGATAACCCCAATGGCGACTCAGGCCATAAATGACCCGCAAAAGTGAGAGCACTTCCAGCGACAAGTCCTGCACTGTTATACTCGCCGGCAAATTGGACTTAAGATATGCATCAAATGGTGATGTGATGACCGGAGCCTTGCCTTCGACCCACAGCTCGTCTTTCTTTTTGTTGGCGCCCTTCCCGGTGCCGATGCCTTTGTTGCCTCTGCGCCCGCTTTGGTTACTTGAGGTCTGGTTATTGTTATTAGAGTTTCGGTTCGTTAGGCATTGACTGGAACTGAAACTAGAGATGGGGTTCGCACTGGAAGCGGGACTACTGGCGCCCTCGACGTAGGCCTTGTAGTGAATGGTGTGAGTGGCGACCCATATGTTCGCGTGACCCATAGGCGTCTCCGACTCGTTGTCCGTCTCGTGTCCGTCGGCCTGACTGTTGTGTCCGAACGCGTATTGTTTGATCGCCTGATAGACAGTCATATTGTACGGCAGGGCCTGCTCTCCAATGTAGAACTGGAGCCGATGCCGGCCCTGATTATGGCTGATCATCATCGCCGCCATATTGTCGTCAAACTCTTCGTCAGAAATGTCATCATCGCTGGCGTCCTCGTCCTCATCCCTGACCTTCCCGTAACCCCTAATTACTAAATAGCGTTCAATCGCCTGCACTAACGCCAACGGATCGATTTTGACGGGTCCGCCCCTCCATTGCCGCAGATTATTACAGTCCGGATGTCTTTGCAAATTGCACTTCAGTTGATGAGTATTGAAGAACTTGAGAGCACTGGCGCCGCGAATACTTCCGCTGCCGGAGCCGACTAAGTCGTGAACTCTGACCGGAAACTGCTCTAATTGAGAGACACAAGCGTTAAGTTTGGTGACCAGTGCTAGAAGGGGTGCGTTGTCTATGTTGGCGCTCGCGATAGAGTTCAGTTGGAAATGGTCTTCAACTGGAGTTCCAAAAAACACATTTAGAAAACTTCGAAGTCTTTTGTCTCGACTCTCGTTTCCGTCGGTGTTTGAGACCAGAAAAGAGAGAAATTTGGTCACAAGACCCGAATGGTTCAGTTCGAACGATGAGATGTCGCCCTCCATCACAACAGAGCGGATCTCTTCGAGTGCTTTGATATGATTTTCGCTCAACATTTCAATTGCTTTTGTCAATCGATTCAAAATATTGAGCGACGGATGGGGTTTGGTATCAGTGCTCTCAGCACTCGTCTGGTCGTCTTTGAAGTACTTGTCTTCGAATATCTTCGCCTGTTCTTTGATCCAAAGCCGGATCTTCTCTCTGTTTCCGCTATTATTCGGAGATCGCGGCGAAGAAGTGCCGGAAATCGAAGGATGATCGGCCGAGTGTGAGGCCAACTGAGATCGCGCCGACGAGAGGCCACTGTTTGAACTGACCAAAGCGGGAGAGCTGTTGTTCCAACGCGCCCAACGGGCCGGGTGTAGGCTTTGGAAGAATGCACTCGTCTTTGCGGCGGCGGAACTGAACCGAAAGGCCGGCCGACCGCGACTACTATGGGATGCGGTATGGGTTGGCACTGAAGAGTTGGAACTCAACAAATTGGTTACGTTGTTGTTGTTGGAGTTGTCGCCAATAAATATCGGGAGAGATATATAAGGAGTGGTGAGAGTTGTTGTCGTCATTTCGGCTTCGGTCGGGTAATTACGGTTAACATTAGAGACAGAGCTATGTGTGCTATAACTGCGCAAATTGAGTGATGAGCTGTTGTCGCTTTCACTTCTGGTCTTGCGGGTCACACCCGAACTACTTGTGCTGACAGTCTTTCGCGTGCGCTTTCGCTTCAGTGTTTCGTCGGCTCTACTGATAGCAAAGACTCAATTAGTGGCAATAAAAGCAAAACTAATGCAAAACTATTTTAATTATTTGATTCAGAATCCGGTAAAGCATTAATCTGTTCAGCACTTGATATCAGATTAGGTAAGGGTTTGATCATCAGTTCAATCAAATTCAACACATATTGTCGAACTACTATTCAATGCAAACATAATAATATGAATTATCAGTTATTAATATGAAATTATTATTATTATCTCAACTTATCATTCAATTATATACTTAATCGGTTCAAGTGGTGGACATTTCAGTTAATTTATAATTTCTAAACTCAACTTCAAATAAATTCAAATCAATTAGAATTCCTAATCCAATATATTTAAAATCGGCACAAAAGCAGCCAATTTTCAAATTAGCCTTAAAATCATTAAGAGTTAAGAACAAAGTCTTAGCAATTAATCCAAGTTATTAACCCCAGCGCTCATGGATATTGAAAATCGATAATATGTTGAATCAATAATGAAATAGTACTGTAGCTTAAATATAGACTATTACACAAACTATAAGTCATTCACCACTTTATAGCTATTACTTTCATTTATTCCCATTTCATTATAATTTTAATAAATTAAAATTAATATTAAAAATAGTGAAAATATGAGTACTTTTTAATTATAAGTTCCATTTAAACCATTAAAAAATTATAAATCGTTTGCATTGAATAGCGTCGCAGATATGCCAACAATAAAGCCAAACATGACTTACCCGGTATTGACTAAGTGGTCGGACACAGCGGTGGTGTCGTCGGCACTGCGAGCAGACAAGATGTCGGGCGAAGAGGCGGTCGGACTGACAGGAACTGAAGTGCTTAGAGAAGAGAGAGAATGAGCTGAAGCACAGTTGGGTCCAGTGTTGTTGAAACCATTGGAGAGCGCACTTTGAACTGTATTAGTGAACAGTTCGACATCACAGGGCGGCGTTGCCTCCAGAGGCGATGCACTGTTGGGAGGGCTTATGTTCATTGAGTTGTCGAAGAATACCGAATGAGGTTGTGATGGATAGACGGGCGCAGAACTGGAACCAGCGATTGGTTCCATTTTGCACATTGAGAGTGAGGTGAGTGTTGAGGGAGAAGTAGAGGAGGGCTCGACGTCATCCTCCCCTTTGGCCAGTTTTTGAATTTGATGGATAACGCCTTCGCGCCGGAAATAAATGGCAAAAACTTTCGGTAGTTTTTCCATTAAAATGTTCGCCATTTGAGTGGCGCCGACAACAATCCTGAGGTCGGGAGAGGCCAACATTGTCGCGATATGACTGGAAACGGCCTGATTCTTGAGCACAGGTCGCAGTAAGTCGTTCGATGCATAGTATATGATTCGCAACAACGCTTTGAGGCACTTATGGCGAACGGCTGGTCCGGCAGAAGAGCTGTACACTTCGTATAACACATTGAACAGCGATTTGATGAAAGCGCTGCCCATTTCCGGCTCCAACTCTAGGCTTTCGGCGCGCGGGTCGACATTGCGAGCACTAGATTGCGATAAGTTGGACACATCAGTGGCGCAGTTGACTCTGCGTTGGACAGCACGTGATGTTCCCGTCTCTTCATTGATTTGTTGCATTGAATTAAAGTCTAAGACATAGGTTCGACCCATAGTCGACAAACTTATCTCGTCTTCGCCCGACTGATGCGCCGCTTCGATAATCCGATTATCAATACTACTGTACGGGTGCCATAAGCCCCGGTCGTCCTTCCATTGCCACAATATAGTGTCGGATTGAACGCCATTTTGTTTAGTGAGAAGACTGTCGACACTGAAGATGCCGTCGGATGGCAGTCGAGGCATCAGTTCTCCGATGAGTGAAGTTATTTCAAACAATTCTTGTGGACTCCGATTGACTAATTCGATGTCGTCTTTCGTAGCACTCGATCCGAGCAATAAATATCGAAGTGTTTCACAAATGTCTGCATCGATTGCGTAAAGAATGGGAGGAAAGAGTGAAAGTGAGAAAAGAGGTCATTGGGTTAAACACGAGTTTCGCAACTCTTCATTCAATACTCACTCAGTTTTAAGAGTTGAACCGCTATTTCAGGACATGAGGAGCACATGACAGACAACATTCTGATAACACTGACGAAAGTACCGGTGCTAATGATTGGAGGGATCACTACTAACAACTGCTGAAGATTTGTCAATAGGTTTGTTGACGCGATTTCACTGATTATAGTGCAGTCGAGTTGGAAACAGTCGACTAATCGCGAAAACGCCAAACATATGCTTTCGACGGACTTCTTGTCCGGATGTGTCAAATGCGAGCTCAGAGTCGTCAGCGACTCCTGAACTAACGAAAACTCATCGATTGTCAGGTTTTGGCAACAGTTGGCTGTAATCGAAAGGGCAGAGCGTTGGGCATTGATAGAGAAAAAGTCGAGGTATGTCAGACACGCTGATACTCCCCGGGCGTGGAGTATGGCTTTGCTGTGCCGACGCGACAGCATTTCCAGAGCAGTCAACGACTGTTCGGCGACGTCCATGCATTGGATTACTTGCAGTTTCTCGAGAAAGACGGGAACGGCGTCGACCACCACCGCCGAAGACCGCGGCAACGACTCCATCATATATGTGAGGGCCCGGCAGGCGTGGTTCATGATATCGAAGTTGTGTTCCATCGACAACAGTGTGATGAGCGCCGGCACGACCTGCTTGACGGGGAAGCCGGCGAGAGTGTCCTCATTGCCCATAACCAACAATTGGCACATTTCCATAACGGCCTGCAGTTGTTGGCCTTCGTCGCCGTTCGCCTGCAATCCCTGCAGCAGTTGATGGGCTTTACTGCTGGAACTGGTGCCGATCGAGCGGTTCAACAGGTGTTGCATCCGCGGCCCCAAAGCGCCGAACAGGTGTGGGGGAAGACCTCTGGCCTCGAGGAGGGCCTGTAAGCGACCCATTTCGCTGTCGTCAGACTCGCTGTCGGCAGAAGCGGCCGCCGCCAACACATTGGCCACCGAAGCCACTGACGCGGCCACTGAGGCTGACTGAGCACCGGCTGCGAGGCTTGCGGTGGCGCTGCTCAGAGACGACGCATCGGTGCGGGCATTGTCTGAATTGACAACATCTTCGTCCATAACACCACTCTTTGTTGTACTCCTGAGTAGTCCGAGTCGGCCAGTAGTTCCTCCTCCAGAACCAGTGTGTGAAGCAGAGGTAGAGTTAGGTCCGGCGCTCGAAGTCCCCGCACCCGAACTAGAAGTCGACGACGGATTGGTTGGCGCTTTGGTATTGAGGCGGGAGGAACGCCGACGCGAACTGGCACACGACCCCGTTGTAGATGTCCGGTCCGGACCTATTGCTGGTTCCCCCGACAAGTCTCGTGAACTACTCGTCCCAATCCTGCTATTCGTCAATAACTTATTGATTTTTATACGTTTTGTGCGAATCGAGTCTTTAGTGTTGGCAACGAATGTTTGATTCAAAACTGAACTCCGGTTTGAGTCGCTTCGAGGCGTCGGCTCTGGATTCGTGAGCGCTGTTCCAGAAGTTGATTGCAATAGTGATGAGTCAGAAGTCGAGTAGTTTTTTCTGGGCCTCCCCTTGCGTTTGGGTATATCCGGGGAAGAAACGGTCGCTTCCCTGTCGACACTCAAGTTTATGATATCCGAGCGATCGTTATCTGCAATAATCAATACAATTGAACCACAAATGTATACAACAGTTGCCAACAAACCTATAGAAGTCGACTCCTTCTTAGCCTTCTTTCCGGGCGACGGCTCTTCTTCGGATAATCGCTTGTAATTTGATTTTGATTTAATCGAAAGATCGCTAACACTATAAGAGTCTGTGGTTTGCAGTGAGGAAGTGGAGGGAAGTTCGCCCGAACTCGAACTTAAACTCCGATTAAATGTATCTCTTTTTGTCGCTAAAGACTTGGATCTGAAAACAAAGCAATTATTTGGTAAATAAAGTGATGACATGGTTGGGTCGAGAGGTGAGACCTGGTTCTGATTGGAGATCTGGAGCCCAGCCAACGAGCAGACCGTTTCAAAGAAGACGACGACGCGATTGTCCCCTCTTTCTGACTCTTACTAAGTCTGTCTGCCATATAAGACAATTCGAAATAACCCTAACATTTGATATTTTCTTCCATTCGAGTGAAACGATCTGCAAATTCAGTTCAAATTCAGTTCAAATTCCATTTTATCGAAATAACTATCAATTCATTAAATATTGATTATATTTAGCCAAAAGTCAATTAACACAATGTATCGCTAATTGGGGTTTAATTGCAAAGCAAGTAAAGTGCGAATCACAGCGAATGTATGAGTGCTTAGCGTAAACTTAAATCCCAACTAAACCCAAATCCAAATCCATTCGCACACAACAGCTATAATACCTCCAACTTCTTGACCTATATTTGTCATCTATTTCTCATTCGAGTTCAGAATTTCAACTTTTAAATAACAATCGCTTTAACATTGACTTCAATACTATTAAATGCTTTAAAACTTATGAAATTTAAACTCAAATTCAATATTTTAGAGAAATTCAAAAACAAAAGTAAAAATTGAATTTTGATCACAAATCTGATTAGACGTCAATTAAAAATAATTAGAAATAATTTTTGCAATTAGTCAAACCTAACATTGGTTAGCAATGTCAATTATAACATTAGTTTTAAACTTAATAATTATTAATTATATAAATATCTAACTTTAATAATTCTCAAATTCAAATATTTCGGAAATATTAAACTTTTACCCTTTTATCAGATGTTAACAACAAATCATTTGAATTGTATTTAATTTTAGGAAAATAATGGATTAGATTTGGAAATGCATTTCAATGTTTAAAATTGAAATCTCAGTTAAAATTAGTAAAAAGCGATAAATCTATTCATTTTTGCTTTTTTACGTCTATTGTGTTTTATATTTGTCTATCAATTACAATAATTGTGACTAAATGTTAAATTAAATCAAATATAAATCAAAATAAATTACTTTTGCTTTCAATACATAAAAGCGTTTTTGCAAAGTATAGGAAAAAAAACTAAAAATAGTATCGCTTTTCGTATTAATTATGTCTTTTTAACGAGTTTTCAATTTCATGGACTAAATGACTATTAATTTGTTTAAATTTTGATTTTAGAAATAAATTCATAAAATGAATAATTAATTAATTATACAAATCATGTCTTTGTTGTGAAATACATATAAACAATGAATGAATCAAAACCTGAATATTAATGACGAAAAAACAAAGAAAAACACAATCTTTTCGACTATTGTTGTCGACGTTTCGGTTTTGTTTAATTAATTAATTAATTAATTGGTTACCAATTCGGATGTAATTACTTATTACTTATAATTTAGTAATTCATTTAAATATTTAAATATTAAAAAATAATCAAAAACTAAATACTTTTAAACATTGAATGAGAATCGAAAGCGAATGCAAACGACGACTCAATCGCTCTATTGTTTCAAATCCAATACTTTTGGACTAAAACTAAATTGAGTTTAAATCCGAACTAAAGGCACGAATCGGCCAAAAGTCGAATCAATTAAAGATTTATTCAAAACTTATTTTTAAAAATCGGCAAAACCTTGAGTTAAGTGAAGGCATAGACACAAAATGGTAGCGAAATATATATCAAATTATCGATAGTTTGAGTGCATTTGGGCCAACAATACGACTAATCCATTATTGATCGACAAACGAGACGCTGATTAGTATTAGTGACTAATATGTTGTCTATTAATACGATTTGGAGTTTTGAGGCCAAAAACGATTAGAAAAACGATTCAATACAATAGTATTGTATTTAAAAGGCATTGCAATTATTGAGTCAAATGACGCAAAATAGCAATAATTTGGTAGAAATACTGCACTAAATGAGACGCAATGTCTGGCCTTTGCTTCGCTATGATATGCTAACTGTGCCAACACTCGCACCAATGCATGCAATCAAACAAATGGTACTTACGTTCAATTCCGATGTCTTCTATCCTATTGTTGGTCAAGAAGTGGAGAATTTGAATATTAATTAAATATTGATTTGGTATTGAATGGCGAGAAGTGAACGCAAACAGACATTCAGTGAATGAATGAATGAATGATTGAGTGAATGAATCGGATTTGAAAGCAAAAGCGATTCGCTTTAACACTAATAGTCAGAAAGACTGCACTCTTTGCTGCTCTTCTGTTGTTATGGGATAACGCCATAAACCAGATATCATATGCACACTCACTCCGCCCTCAGCCCCACCCACACCAGCGACACCTATTGCTTCCCATGCGTTCCGATCAGATCACTATTCTTTGTCAAAGCGTTTGCGAATTTTATCGGAAAGACGGCGACACTCGTCGGCACTAATAAAGGCATGTTTTTGTGTCGACTTTAAATTTAAACACAAATTACAACTCAATTCACGCCATCCTCTGAGTCCAATGTAAACAAAGACGTCATTCAACCAAAGTTTACATACTGTACAGTTAAACACAAATAAATAAATACTTATTCATGAACTTTGACTCAAATAAACTTTAATACAAAGTGATTCGTATGAGTAAAGTTCAATCACTTGATTATCGGATCATTTGGTGATTCACTTCTATATCACCCTTTGGATCAAAGCCTGCTTTCAGTCAAACAATGCGAACAATACAAACATTAATCAATTTTAAAGACTTTATTCAATCAAACATTAAATACACAAATAATTGACTTTTTATACAGTTTTAGAAAAACTGAAAGAAAATACATTTTAGTGAAAAACTGAGTATTCATTTGTAATGATTTGTTGACAAAAATTAATAAGAATTTACACAAAAATAATTGTTAAGTATTTAAGGAATTGAGAAATACTTACGAAGAGATTGATTGGAAAAACGATTTATTTATACATTCATTGAAATCATAGAAATAATTATTGAATTAATTGGAATAAAACGAATATAAAAAATAGAAAATAAATGAATTTACGAATTAATGCAAAAACGCAAACATCAGACCAATGCAAATGCGGTCACATTTCGGCCAAATCCTTAGCCGTCGGATGATTAGTGAGACTACGATAGGCTATAATGACTGCTTCGGTGCAGACGACTCGAGCGCCGATCTTATGGTCAATCATATAGTCGTATAGAGAGGACAGGAATGAAGTGATTTGCTGTCAATCGAGAGTTATTCGAATTTAGTTCAATTAAGTCAATATAGAATAAGGGAGACATACATGAGAGCACTTGATGTCATTCTTCCTCTTGTCGACGCTGTAGATGATGTGATCCCAGAAGTCGTCGTCAGTGTAGACCAAACTCTTCAATCTGTCCGTCAAGTCATTCAGTTTCGCCATATGTGGCCCGAAGTCGCTGTGAGAGGTCATGCCTTTGGCGATGTTGGCCAGCAGTTGGAGCACATCCTCGCGTCGCCACTGCTCTTCACTCAGATATCGCTGCAAATGAGTGAATGCGTCGACACTTCGCTTCGGGTTTAGGAGCAAATGGTTTGCGTGACTCACAATCGACTCGATATTCTGCGAATCCTTTTTCGGGATTTTGAAACTGAATCCGTTGTTCACATTCTGGTTATAAACAGATAATGCCATCAAATCTGGTTTAACGCCATTCTTCGGATTCGAGTGCAAGTGATTTGAATTCGAGTTCGACTTCGGATTCGATTCAGTTTTGTTCGAAAATGCATTAAATTTCGTCCATTTGTTGGCAATGGGTTTGCCGTTCAGTTGTTGCCCGAAGTCGTGGTCAGCGCTGCTCTTGTCGTCACTTCTGACGGCTTTCGGGATGTCGTCGAAGCGTTGGTTCTCTTCTTCGAAATCCAATTCTTCGTTTTGATTGTAAATGACATTCAAATCAATTCTCGAATCGAAACCAATTTTCCTCTTCTTATTCGGATTCGTTTCACTCGAATCGCATTCATTCGACTGGTTTTGACTCAATTTTTTCAAAAGTTTTTTCGATATTTTGCGGATTCGGTCATCGATTGTCTCATTGTATCCATTCTTCTCGACATAAGCCGAACATTTGTCTAATTTCGAGCACTTCTTGATCCGAACCAATGGGAACCGTTGCGCACGAGTTGTGTTGTCTTTGATCACAGCTTTGAATGGTTTGAAGATCTTCTTCAAGTCTTTCACCAATTCATGACTCGATTCGTAGATAATCGGTGTTTCCATTTGTGACCACTTCTTCACTTCAACCGAACATTCATTTAATTCAAAACAAATCACTTTTCAAACAATCGCACACTTTATGACTCAATGGCTCTACTCTTCACTCTTCACGTCATTGTCTCCACTACTGAGTCAGTACTGAACCATAAGTTCATTCGACACTCAATCCAAACAACTGTTTGTGTGGACGACAGCGCAGACTCACACCACTCGTCAATTACTTTGACGTTATTTGTAAACAAATTGTAGAAAAATAAATTAATTAATGTAAAAAATGCAATCTTTCCAAACATTACGTTCCAACGCCTTCCATATTGCCAATTGGTCCGGGAATGCAGACCCGGCCCCGATTTGATAGAATAACGTTTATTAATAATTATTTTCTTTCCCCTCATTTATACAAGAAATGAGTGAATGAGTTGAATGTATTGTTAATACAAAACGTAATTGGTTTTCAAAATCTCAACTTTTGTGCGTTTCAGTGATTGAGTGCTGGAGAGGAGAGGAGAGGGAAGGAGAGGGAAGGAGAAGGCGTTCGCAATACAAGCCATTATAAGCCAACAGTTTGTGTTCGTGTGTGACGTGTATTAGACGTGTAATACTAGTAATACTATAAGTCTAAGAGTAATAGTATTTAATTAAATAGTTGTGATTAGAAACAAATTGAGTGCAATATAATAGACTGCGAATCAAAACGCCAATCACTACACGTGGCAGTCAGTGGCAGTCAATCTACCTGTGCTCTCAGCTCTGTTCGTTAACGTCGAGTCGACAGCGAATAACTAATTGCGTAGAAATCAAAAGCAAATTGTTTTGAGTTTTGTTTTTAAGTTCTTTAGAGTTATCGTCAAAACGGAAGCAATGGTTAAATCGCAGCGAATGAGAGTCGCGAACGAAAAGGCGTCGAAAAACGTGCAAAACAGAGGAAATGTACCAAAAACTACGGTCTGATTGGATCCGATTAGCGCTAATTCCCGAATAATTATTGATTTGTTTTACTTGCGGACAGAAGGCAACGGACGAGAAGTACCCGGTCGGCCCCTGGATGCTCGCCCTCTTCGTCTTCGTCGTCTGCGGGTCCGCCGTCTTTCAGATCATTCAAAGCATACGATTTGGTTGAGACTCGAACTCCGGAACCGCTCGAAGACTAATCTTATTTCAAATTCTTTTTCGCTTTAATTTCAATTTTGTTTTAAATTTGTTTCGATTTTTATTTACTTTAATATAAATATTGTATTGATTTCTACCGAAAGCCCGACATTCCTCTGATTTATCGATTTATTTTGAAACAAAACCAAAATTAAATGTAAAATATTTTACAGTTTTTTCATTTTATTCTTTATTTATTTGATATTCGATTTGATTTACAATTGATTTGTCGATAGTTTTAGAGATTTTTCTATTTATACCGAAATGTTATTTAAACACAAATATGAATACGAATTGATTTTTTACTTTAAGACGACATATATTAAGAAAAAATTACTAAAAAAGTAAAATTAATGTCTGATTAACTGAACGATAAATGAGTGTTATTTACAAAAACATGAAATCGACTACTCGTTCATCTCTGAGCCGTCGTGTTCTGACTCCATGTCCTGGTGTTCATCGCCTTCTCCTTCGCCTTAAATAGTATTCAAATGATATTAACTTCAATTTTAATGCGTATTATATATTAGATTAATAATAGTTATTCAAAAACACTATTAGAGCTACAACTGATACGACATATGTTATGAAAAATATGTTTCGAGCGAAACAGCTGTCATACCCTCGTCCTCCCGGCCCCGTTTCTTCGCCCTGTATTGCCTTCCGGGCGCTCTATTCACCGGTAAATCAAACTCATTGTGTTGTATAAGACTCGCGCGATAGCTCATCAACGGCTGCCACTCGTCGTTATGAATGCCCGGCAGAGCGTTCTTCACATACCGGTCCAAATACATGAGTCTGTAATGGAATCGAGTTTATAGCTAATGACAGAGAGAGGACGGAAGCCCTTAAGGCAAAGCCATACACAGTCTTCTTGTCGAGTTTCATCAGTTTGTTTGAGAATTCGCTTATGATCTCCAGGAACGGCAGGTTAGGCGGCGGTCCCAACGGGTTCTCCGGATTTTCAATTGTGTTGAATGTGAAGTGAATGCCCTCCCTGTGCAGCGCCGCCACTGCGTCCCTATTCTTCATATTGTCTAAACCGAAAGAGAGCGCAAACCGTTTGGCCAACTCCTTGAGCGCCTGGAAGTTCTCGTCCTGTTTAGTGAAAGCGTTCGGATTCATCGGCGCCTCATTGCGCAGTTCGACGAATACAGTGATGAGAGCACTGGCCATAGCCTTAGCGCAAATCACTTTATTTATTTCGCGCGCTTTACCCAAAGTTGTCTTAATTATGTCCCCGTATTGGCCGTAAAACTGACAAATCATTAATCCATTAATTCGGCTTAAGTTCAATCAATTCGAATATAAACTGTGACTCACTTTGACGTAATGCTTGATCACACACGACGAGTGCCGAACAGGGATTACGTTATAGACAATGAGTTTGCAGAACGCGGACAGAAAGTGCCTCTTCTTGTGAAGCGATTCCAAACCACTGTTTGTTTTGTTCGGGTCTTCGCTCTCGTCTGCAAATAAATACAATTAAAACAATTGAATGGAAAGTCGAGTCAACAAACCGTCGTCTTCTTCGACAAACACTTTCTGCTGAATGAATGACTCGAGTTGTCGGATCAGATTGGCGTCGGGTTTACATATGAGTGGCGCCACTGCCGGCGTGTCGTTCTCGAGTTGGTGGCAAAAAATGATGAGTAGATCGCAGATGGAGTTGAAGGCCTCCTCTTCGAGTTCATCGCTTTGATGGTTAAGCAATGACCGCATTTCGGCCATAAAGTCGAAGAGTTTGTTCTTAACGTTTTGTGAGTTATCGGTCGAAGTCCGCGACTGTGAGAGTAAATGCAATTCCCAAACCAGACCCATATGACAGGCGCTGATGGCATACTTGACCGCATTATACGGAACCAAATCGGGCTCTGCATTCGCGGCTCTGATCCAACGCTCGAACATATCGTCCCAAAGACCAGAAGAGGTCAAGTCATGACATGAGTAAAAGACCGCAATCTTCTTGATCTGCATAATGACCAACAGTTTCTCTTCGTCTCCACTCGGGTTGAGAGTGAAGTTGTCGACCGATTCCTTGTATTTATTGCAAAGAGTGTCGATTAAAGTGCTTTTCGAGAGCCAGACGTTTCGCGCGTACGAGAAGTTCTCGTCGTTTAGGTATTCATATGTCTTGACCGACGATTCCAACACTTCTTTGTCGGAATGAATTTCAACGATTTGAGAGATAAGTCGCAAAAGAGTATCCAATTGTTCCGTTTGGTTCGTAAAGAAACTCAATTCGAAGAACTGGGGAATCACCAGAAGATTCGCCATCTTTTCCGGATCTGTCTTATACTTATCGAGGAGTGCGGGTAATGTAAGTATGAAGTGCTCGGATATGCGATTCTTGTCGTCTTGTATTTGTTTGGTCTCTTTAGTGGACAGTTGTCTGCGTTGAGGACCCCTACCAATAGGCGTCTCCGCAGTGGCCGCCTGTCGAACACAACAGACCATAATCTCAATTAAAGAGGTCTCCTGTCGGTCGTCGAGGGCCTCCTCTTCAGGTCCCGGCTCTTCAATAAGTAGATCAGTCATACACTCCCAGTCCTTCATCATTGGGTGACTCTCAATGAGACTGTCGCACAGGTAGGCCCCGTGTTCGTGCAGTTCGCTCTCGATGTAGAACTGAATCAGGTCTCGAATGAGGGGTGTGTGGACCGACCGCTTTTTGCCCCTTCGGCTCCTCAGGTTAGCCGTCGCCTCCTCGTCCACTTGAAAGAGGCGCTCATTGAGGAACTCTCCGGCCGCCTGTGCGACCGACCTGTGCGTCGCGTAGACCAACTCATACACGTGTTCGCAGTCTTTGTCGGTGAGTATATCCCTGTGATGTTTGTGAATATTAATGATGAGTCGGACGGCCTGTACGGCCACTTCGAACTCCTTGTCCAAAGTCATGGCCACAATCCGGTCCTTAAACTTATTGGTAAACAATTCCATTTTGCGGGTAATCTCTTCGCTCTCATAGAGGGGCAGAAGGGAGTGAAGACACTTGAGACGGACGTCCCCCACCTTGTCGTGTAGAGTCCATCCGACGTACTTGAGGTACGAGTCGTCCAGAAAGATTCCGGGCAATCGCTTCATCCAAACCCCGATCTCTGTCATACAAATGGCGCGGATTTCGGGTAAAGTGTCTCTATATCTGTGAACGAAAATCGATTTGAAGAGATAGCCTAACATTGTTTTGATGTCGTCGTTGTTCTCCTCCAGTTCCTGCCGTTTACTCATCAGTAGATCCAAGCGCTCTGACGGCCGCTTAGCGTTCGACGGGTTCTTCTGTCGTTCCGCTTCGTACTGACGCTGAGTGTTATCCAAATTAATACTGAGAGTGAGGGCCACGTCTACCAGTGCTGTCATCAACTTCATGGCCGCCAGAGTTGCCGTATGTCTGAACGCTCGCACCTGACTGTCCGACAGTCCAATCAAAAGCGAAATTATGCTTTCCATCAGAAACTGGTCGTAAATAATAGAGTACTGGCACTGACGGACCAGAGTGTGGATGAATTCGCAGAAATTCGACCTAAACTTCTTCCATTGCGGGCCAGTCATGACGAGCGGGTAGTCCGCGCCCTCTTCGTCGAACTCCTCGACCAACGCCCGAATGATCTGTCCGTTATCGAGGGTTTCCCTCATCTGAGGCGTGATCTTCCCCTTACAGCCCGAAGACCTGATGAAGAACTGCATTAACTCGAGAATCGCTGCCTCTCTGTCCTGACGGTAAGACTCGATCCACTCGTCGACCACCGACTGGAGCGCCGATCGGCCGCCTCTCACGCTCTCGAACAGACTGTTCCCGTCTTCGAAGGTTCGGTTCAGAGTTGTGTCGGCTATAGACGACCTGTTGAGCGGAGGTCTGCCGCCCCGACCCCTACCGCGACCCCTCCCGCGTCCTCTTCCGCGACGTTTTCCATTGAACTGGTCGTCAGTGGCCACTGATGTGTCGTTCGAGTCCTCAGTTCCGGCGGTCGTATCCATGGAAGGCATGTACTCATCAGTACTGCCGCCGAACGTCGGATCGGCAAAACCTGACGACTCATCCGTCGGGTTGTATAACGCGTTCGGCTCGAAGTGGTCACCGCTTTCGACGACTGGCTCTTGTGGTTCGAGCGCCGATTGATTCGCTCTACGCCTTCCGCGCGGCATATCTGCACTCAATTCTCTGGATTTGATGACAGTTCCGCTCAATTGCCGCTTCGATGCTGTCCTCACTTCCGATGCCAACTAATGGCCAGAAGTTAACCGAAAATCAAATTTCAAATAAAATCCAAATCGAAATCAATTCAAAAGATCGACTCAAAAGTCAAAACAAAATGAGAGTCAATGAGAGTCTGCGCACAAACCCTCAAACCTCTCAATGCGCGCCAATTCGGGTCTCGTCTGCAGACTCTGACTGCAGAGCAGAGAAGCGCCGGATTTGACGCCTATTCCGAGACTGGCTTTGGCTTTGGCTTTGGTTTTGTTGAGAAGTTATGTTCAAAATATATTCGTTTTTATTTAATTTATATTTTTATACAATTTTATATAATTTTGTAATAACTTCTAAAAGTCAATCTCAATGTAATTCTATGCATATATTATTGAATACACCCTTATTAAAGCCCTCGTAACGAAGCTGTAAAGAAGTTGTTTGGTGGAGCCAGCTCAGTTAGTTACTGCTTCGTTATGGAGGTTCGTTATTGTAACGAAGCTCTCGACCCCTCGTTATCTTTTTAACATAATAAAGTAAATATGATTGAAGATGGAAGAGTGAAGAAGCTTCACTATGAATGACTCATAATTGAAAATAGTTGAAAATCAACATTAGTGCTATGTCACACCTCTATGTGAGAGAACAGAAACATTTTACGGTTAGATTAGAAGCGGTCGAACATAAGTTGTTTGGGAAGAATATGATAGACTTATTTTTTGTTGATTGACGATAAGCGGGTAAATAAATAAGAGCGGGGCAGTGGAGGCGAGAGGAGGTAAATGGAGGTGCAAGGTGGAACGGGGAAGTTGGACCAGTCATAAAGAAGTTACTGTAACGAACCGGTTTAGACGCTTTAACTAACGAAGCTGTAAAGAAGCTATTATAATAAGCTAATTTTATATAAAAATCAATTTTTTAATTAACCAGCGATGTCGGATGGTGGTCATACTCTTTGCCTCCTCTCCCCAAAAATTAAAAATAAGTATTTGACACAATCCCCGCCCAATTTTAAACTAGAGAGAACTACCTCCTTATAAATTTGCCGGCCGCCGAAAGTGCTCTACCAATTTATTCAGTTTTTCACTTAAATTCGTACTAAATTTGGTTTAAATCCAGTTAATTTATCTAAATTTAGTTTAAATCAGGGTTAGACTAGGTGGCGGTTTAGGCTCTAAACGCCCTCTGAAAAAAATTTGGCCCCTGAGGATTTGTCGAATATAAAAAATACCAATCCCTCAATTATTAAATTGCCGGCCACCGAAAATGGCAATGAATTTTTTTGCATTAAAAATGGCGCTAATTTAACTAAATTAAAGCCAAGTCCGGTTTAAATCCAGTTAAATTAGCTTAATTTAATGTTAATTTAGTTTAAATTCGATTAAATCGAGTTTAATTGCGGTTTTCGGTTATCAATCCTGCTTAACTTTTTAATGTGTCAACAAACGCTACGAGTTAGACCACTGATCCCTTAGAAAAAATTAATAACTAAGCTATAACGAAGCTTGGTGGAGACGCTCTAGTTATGATATACCTTTGAGACTAGGGATTAATTCTCCATAACAAAGCCATAAAGATTTTATTGGTGGAGACAGGGCTTTATTCTTTCTCTAAACCGAGCCAAACTTCAGAGAACGTACTTCCAACTTTTTTATTTATTTTTGTTTTAATTTAGCTCAAGTTTAGTTTAATTTAATTATTTTAATTGGTTTAATATTGATCAGTTTATATTTTGTTAAATTTGGTACTAGTACTAAAAAATAGCCTAACTCTTTTAATTGATTTCCTACTTGATTTTATTAGTATTTTATTATTGTAAAAAAATTCGCCAATTTACCCTACTGGATTTTCTACTAAGTTATTGATTTACCACATTTCTAATTTAAATGTATCATTTTATAATGTATAAGTAAACTAAATATACAAAATTATTTTATTACCGGTAATTATTTAAAACTATACAAAATAATTTTTGAAATTGTTCATACAGAATTTATAATAAAATTAACATAACAAAATTGAATTTATTATTTTGATATTATTATCATGTTAAGTAAATTTAAAATAATTAATTAATATTTTTACAAATTTTTAAAATATAATAAAGTTACAAAATAATAAATCAACCAGTTAATTGATACGTAATTAAATATGAAATACGTATTGCAAATTAAGAACTAATTTTAATTAATTGAATGAAGTCATACTTCCCACTCATTTGATGACTATTTCAACTTCAAGTGTCTTTAAATCTAATAAACAATTCATAATAAGTTAGTTTATTATAAATTATAATACATTTTATTAGTGAACACATATACTAGTATTACGTTACCAGATCTTACAGTTAACAAAATACAATTACATTTAATTATATAATTACATTTAATACATAATTATTATAAACTTTTATTGAGATTTTATAATTTAAATTTTAATTTAAAATATGATAAAAACTATCATTTATTATCAGAAAAAGATATAATAGCAGTTACTCAAGTTGAAACAATTGTTTGCATCTATATATTAGGGATGTGGAAGGTCGGCCAGCTCAGGGGGGATCAGGGTGGGTAAAATGGCGGATTTTTTCCAAAAAATCCTAGG
>JAQIYC010000111.1:0-20417 GCA_034699545.1 Porobelba spinosa
ATATTAATGATTAAATTAATTTGTTTTAAACATATTTATTTATACATAAAACATCAAGTAAAATTGCTTTTACTGCAAAAATAGATATTCATTTTAGGCTTTATTTACTCTAGTTTTAGCTTTATTTATATGAATTTTTTAATATTCACTTCACTTGGGTTTGAAAGCAATAATTTATTTTAATATTTTAATTGAATTCCGAAATATGATATGATATGAGATTTTCAATTTAAAATAAGATTTACGGCTAAAACGCGTATAAATCGTGAAAACATGTTCTAAATAACATGTTTTTGATTGAAAGAATTAGTTTTAATTTTGTTTTGACAAAAAATTTTAGTTTAATTAAAAAAAAAATTTTTTTGCAAGCTAAATTATTAAGATCCGGTTAATTTCAGAGGAATTGTAAAAAATATGAATATTTTATGGTGCATATTAATTTAATTTAAATAAAAATTTTATTTTTAAGTGTAATTTTAAATTATTGTTTAAATTTATTTAACATTATTTTATATGATTTGTATTTATTTGTATTTATTTTATGGTCAGTTTGACCTAGTAAACATAAAATATTTTTTTAACATTTTAATTTTGTTACAAAAAAAAAGAAAGTAATAGTTGATAGAAAATGAATGTTTTTACTCAAAAGGTTTTTATTATTCGCAATATAAAACTGTATATTAATCCCATTTAAGATTTATCTCGCATTTGATAAACTCATTCTTAATTTTGTTTGTGTGAAACTGATAGCAAAATGTTTTAAGTGTTAAATACGAATAAATTAAGATTTGTGTAATAAAATTCGAAAAGAAAAAAATAAATCGTGATATACAGTAGCAGTGGAGCACTGGTAGTACTGATCTGTCATCAAAATGATATATAACTGAATCTAACTGTAATGTCGCTCAAGAGATGATGAGTTGCTCGTCGTTCACACGATTTATTACCTTTTTATCCAAAACCTTAAAGAACTGATAAACGATTAGCACAAACACAGACCAACCACTCGATAATAAACTTTATTATTGATAAAACTAACAATAAAAACAATAAAATTATAATAATATACAATAAATCGTTTATAACTCTAAATCGGAATTATTGTGACTCTAAATAGCGAACAATTTGTGCGAATATCTGTCACCTGTGCCTTAAAAGTGTCATTTCATCAACCGGTGCCGTAAATTAGGCAAACATTAGTTGTGAACCTCTCTGTCCTTCTTATCTGCATTTACACCAACAAAAAGGTGATAACAAGGGATACCATTTTGGTTTTCCCACATATTTATTGCTTTCAATTGCTCTCAGTTTGTCTGAATATGTCGCCCAATGAAGACCTGCTGACTAGTGAGAGCGACAACTGATAAGACACTCAACTTCTCTCTCCTTTACTCAACTCGACTGAACTTTGGATAATACAGTGTTTGGATTACATTACTATTACTATTAGATCTCAGTATTTATTATTATTCGTTTACAAGTTAGTCAATGATATGGTGATAATCAGTTATATACCAGACCTGGGATTAACTCATATTTACACTAATAAGAGTTATACAAACATTCTTTCAGTTTTATTATTACTAGTTATTGATAGTATTGTTTGACTCACTATTTCGCTATTTTTTATCATATTATTAATATTAATGTTTTTGTTCTCATTCGACACCTTATTCTCAATTTCAAACGGAGAGGCTTTGAAAGAATTGCCGATAGAATGTGATCCCAAGAAGTTGTTATATAAGAATGAGAATCACAGCTGTATTTATGACAAGACTGGGTAGGTTTTAGAGGAAAACTAGTTTTAATTTGGCAGCACCTTTTCAATACAGTATTGCGAATGCCTACTATTTTTTCTGCTTCTGCATTTCTATGAGCTATTCAGGTGCAGCACTTGGCGATCGCACTATTATTAGCGACTCAAGTGGAGTACTTAGGCTTTGAACGAGTGGTGCAAAACTGCAAAAATGCTAAAGAATAACACATTTGGGTTTCAAACAACTATTCGAATACAACTCACAACTACTCCTAATACTTGTCTGCCATCCCATTCTCACTCTTAACTTCTCCTCTGCTTAATGTCATGTTATATATGTTTTGGTAGTTATACTCTTAAAAGCCAATACAAATAGTGTTGTAATCTCTCTCTCATATGAGAAAAAAGAATAAAATTAAGTGAAGTTAGAAAATCAAAAACCAAATTATATTTTCTTTCCCTTTCTTGCATTCTATGTGACGATTACAAGATTCTGTACCTGTGCTAGTGCTCATGCCATTGAAATAACCCGAGGCATTGAAGCTTTTAATTTTCGTGCTGTCTTTAAAAATTAGTTTTATATATATTAGAGTATTTTTCACTTTATTTGAGTCAACATTATAGCTGGCAATCAGTATTCATAGAGAAAACTCGTTGTCTTAATAGCTTTTTTTAATATCTATGAATTTAACGTCTAGTCAAACGGTGTGGTTGTGTCGCACACATACCTCCACATCCCAGCCATCATTATTGACTTCATCTAATCATAATGTTAGGTATTTTCTTGTATACAATTTTTCCAACAGATTTATAGCAAGTTTAGAGTTTAGACATTCAATTATTTTTATTGTTATTGCTTTTATTATTATTATTATAACATTATATTTGTTTCTAATTGAAATCGGATGAGCAGTGAGTAGTCACTCTCTCACTCGCTCTCACTCTCCCTCTCCTCCCGACTAACGACTAAATGTTAAAATGTTTTCTCAATGAATGTGTAGGAGAGAGTGATTTTCATTGTTTGCCAAATGATTGACATTTTTAGTGTTCTCTTTAGCAGTTGTTCCACTCATACGGTATATCCGAATGACTGGTATATCGAGTTAAGTAAAGAGCAATAGAACCTAACTTACAATGTATTGCTGTTTAGTGTGTTTGTAGTGATGTGTAGTACAGAGTATCTGCATCTCTACTGTCTATCAATACAAGTTTGATGTCTTGCCATAAATTGTCTCTTTTGTTCCACTACTTACTCAAAGCACTGACATTGCCGTAAGAGCTCATTAAGAAATCTATTCGAAAAACTATTAAAGACCTCTAGACCTCACATCATGACTCTAGCAATATATGCCCTTTCCCTGGAACTGCTGCCCTTCCAATGCAGTACCTGATGGCGATGGCAAGTGTGAGACTTTTATGGCTTTTATGGTCGCATTGTGTACTACATGTGCCAATACGCCAATGACCAATGTCAACCTATGTCCAAACAATCATATTCATGTGTTTCCTACTCCTATTCCTGGCTCAGCTATGGCTCTCGTATTCCTATTTGGAGAGGAATAGGAGATTCTTATCAATGCATGCCTGGCTGCCAAACAAGCTTTTGTCGTGCCTTATATGCCAGAGCTGTGCCTATGCCAGTGCTGCAGCAGTGCCAGTGTTGTGCATTGGATCGCATGCTCGCTCGGGTAAGGACAGGTGGGCATCAGTGCAGAAAGAAAACCACTTTCATTGCGATTCGTTTCTATTCTTCTATTTTTCTCATTTTCTTACTCTATTGAGTCCTCTCCTCTGCTCAGCCAAAAAGGTATGGCCGATGTGTTTAGCTGAGGGAAGCCAACGAAATAAAAATAAATAAAAAGCATTTAAATGATTTAGATCTCTCTCTTTTGCTTTACATTTTGCTAACTACGTCTAAAACAGGCATTTATGGGATTAACTCAACTTTTAAACTGTATATAATGTAATCGCAAAATATTTCAACAATAAAAATGCGAAAAAGAATTATTTGATCTTCGATTGCAAACCAGTCGAGAGTTGGGAAGAGAAGGGAAGAGTAGTTATGAGTAGTTATGAGTTGTATTGTGTGCCGAACAAACATTATTTAACGCTACGAAACAAGGCTTTGATTATAATTATACAGAAGGACATACATAACACTAATTCTTAAATTCAGACTTAACTCAAGTAATGGTTTATTTTTAAATTATTAATAAATAATATTTTTGTTGATGAATAAACTTCCTTATTATTTGTGAAAAGAGCTTTGATTTAAACTTTTTAAATGAATTACTTTTTTCAAAACTCATTAAATTCTTTAAATTGCTTTACTATAAATTAAAATGTTTTTATATGCAATTAAATCTCTATTTAGAAGTTTGCATATTAGGAAAGATAAAAATTCTTTAATTTCAATTTATATTTAATCTGCAATAAAATTTTATTGAAAAAACGAATAAAATTCTAAATGAGCTAGTATTCTTTCTTGTTACTCAATAAGCTTTTTATAAATAATAAATTACTTGGATATGTGTTTTAGAAACAGACTTTTACCAATTCAAATGTCACTGATGTTATTCATGTTCTGTTCATTTTAACTAAAAATTTTGAATTGCATTCAATTACTTAAATTTGTTGAGAATCAGTCGAAATTTAAAAATGTGTGCAATACTGATGAATGGATTCACTGCTCAATCTTCACACCAAAAAGTTTCGAAATTTTTATATATTTCTTATAATTCTAACCGACATTAGACAAAGATGTTCGTAGGCAGAGCTCGAATGGTTTTTATTCAAGTTTTAACTTTGAGGCTATTTTCGTCATCAATGATGCTTGCAGTTTAAAACTGTTCTGTTTATTTTTTGCAACATTTTTATTATTAATTTTAAAATTATATAATTTATGCAGATACAATTTGATATAAATTAAGCGCAGTCTTTGAGCAAATGAGCGTAGGCCGACCAGACCAGCCTGTGATTAGAGAGCTTACGAACATTTTTGCTAAATAGCATTAACGCTATTTTGTAGTCGAATTTCATTCATATTCTGTAGTGATTGAGTGACTGACGTCCAAAAAGAGCATATAAGCCATACATACAGTTTGAGTGCGAGACTAGCCCTCTGCAGCACATTAGTCAAGTATGAGGCGGACAGTCGTCTACTCTCTTTCATAAATATGAACTATTTTATGCTTATTATTGATATGTAATAAACTGACTATACTTTTAGAGAAATTAAAATCAATTTTAACTTTGTTTGCAATCATTTCATCCTTTTTTCATTAATTCTAAAGGAAATGAACGCAAATCAGTGGAAAAAATATTCAAACAGAGAGAGAGAGAGAGAGAGAGAGAGAGAGTCGGTTATTGAGCTGAAAACTTGAAAAACTTGTTATTTGTATATATTTAAGTGAGAGCCCAGAGCTGAGTGGTATGGTATGTGCCATATATAGCAGTATAGCCTCTCTTCGAAGCAATTTTTTCTTCTTTTTTTAGAAATTTCTTTTCTCATCTCATTTGAAGATTTGTGTAATTTTGAAAACTAGTGTTTTATATATAATATATAAGTAACTGAATGTTTGAATGTTTGAATGTTTAGATTTAAGTTAAGAGTATTTCTGTATTTCTAATATTTGTTATATTAACGAAAATTCTTTTCTAAGAACTGAGTAGTTGTGTAGACTTGAGGGCCATAGCGAAGGCCGAGAGAAAATGCGAAACACTTTTTGTATTTCTCTACGTTTGGCCAAAAGTCCAATACTGTGTTAGCAGAGAAGTAGTAAGCAGTTGCAGTCCGCACCCCCACCGGCCCCCCACTACCCAACTATGGCTTTCTGGTCGGGATGTGCTGCTTCACCACTGCTTAACATCATGAGAACCAGTCTCAATAGACCCGTTCATATGAAAACTGTTCCCTCCGTTCCCTCTGACACCCCGTCGAGTCGATCGAGGCCTCAAACATCACAACTAATATTTGTGTCCAAAGCACAGCACTATTGCAAATATCTGTGACTTTTGCTAAAAATTAACTTTTTCTGAATCTATATATAAATGTCTAAATGTGTGGATTCGACACAAGAAATGCAATTTTAATTTAGTCGACGAACAGAACGGTTTGATAGCATTGATGTGATAGTAGACTAGAATTGGAGGGCTTTTGACCTGTTTTTCAATTCAACCAATTCTTATGTATATTTAGAAAGCGTTTAGATTTGTTGAAAAGGAGATCAGATTCTGTTCGACACTTACCGTACATACGATTTAATATTCATGTGTTTTGTTGTGTTTTGATGTGTTTTGTTGTTCTTTTATTTTTCTTTAAGCGCCAGATATTTATTGCTTATGAATATTATTTCTGTTTATCAGACGCATCAGCTGTGGCACTGACTACGACCCAACCCATACATACTCTTTGCACATAATATCCTGCTTTAGGAAAGCTCTCGAAATAGTTGTCTCAGAATTCTAGTTAGAAATAGGGATTCAATTGCAGGCAAAGACTTGTTCTCTTGTCGACTATAATGAGAAATGCCTTTTATTTACTAATTCTAAAACTAAGAGCTGTGTTGTTGGGCTCAGACTATAGGCATGTATTTACGTTCGAAACAGTCATTTCGCTGAACAGCTATTTATGTCGAATATTTGATCTGAGATTCGTTTGACAAAAAAATAGAGACATTTGTGTTGTTTTGGACCCAAAAGCGATAACGACTTTTGTTTCTCAATTCGAGGCAACATTAGCCCTGACGGCCCCCATAGCTCCATAGCTCCATTGCCCTACCCGGGTGTGTATAACGCAATTTAAGTTATACTCATGAACGTCAATGATGAGTATGTGATGGAACTGATGGCACAGTCGTGTCACTCATGCAATGGCTGCCAGTGATGGCTCTGATGGTGAAGGCATTCCGCTATAATGCCTACCAAATGCTTACTTGTGCTCATCTGATGCTTGGATCTGATGCTTACACACCAGAGCCAGAGAGCCAAACATGTTCTGACGATACTCTCTATGATAACACAATCTTATGTTTCTTACAGTTTATTATATTAACCAATTCTAGAAATCATACAAACAGACGATTACCAAAAATCTATACAATTATTGCCAATAAATATCTTGTTCTCACATACTATTCACGAATATATTAATAATAAACAAAAATACTTTATTTAAAATGATGTTATATTAAATTTAATTGTTTTTGTCCAGCTTAATTTAACTAGTTTATTATTTATTTGTGTACATATTTTAATTGAATTAATATCGAATTTTTACAATATACTCATTGTATTCACTATTTATTTATTTTAAAATTTTAAACTTTAATTTTGTTATTAAACATTTTATTAACAAAAACTTTTATCAATTTTCTAATTGAAAATCGAAGTAAATTTTAATTATCGATTATTAATCAAAAAATCAAAATCAAATATATTTAAAAGTATCTTTATATAAATAATTTCTTACAAATTGTGTTTTCAACTCAACGCCAATCATATCATTTCAAAGTTTTACTTTATTTTGAAAATTTGTTTTCTAACCAACATTTTCTGAAGTAATGAGAATTTATAATAAGGTTTGACTGAACTGTAAAGCAATGATAAGTTCCTTTTGCCTCAAAGAATGCTAAACTTGTTGGCAAACCTTCAAAAGTCTTTGCATTTAATTTCGATTTTTGAGTCGATCTGCAACTGAAGAGAAAAAAGAATTATTTTGAAGTAGAGTTTGAGAAACTCGACTGCATTTGGTTGTGAGGAATGGAAAGTACATTACATGTGCGCAGATATCGCTTATATTGATGTATATATTGTGGTCCAACTCTGAACACCCATTTCATTGACAGAGGGAGAGAAAAAAATTCTTTTCGATCATTTCGGGTATTAAACACTCTTTTCCAGCAAATCGATAGTTCAAACAGTTTTATATAACAGTGTTTTGGGAAAAAATAAGATAAATATTCACAAGAATTATTCTCCAGAAATATAGCAAAACATATATTCTTTCCGAACCAAACATTCAGACAAATTCAGTTTTGGTCGAATGAGTTTTGAAATGGGAAACAAAAAACTTTTTTTTTTTGCTTTAGCTGTAGCTTTGACCTCAAAGTTTGTTTTGATTCCTCGTTTGCGGATAATTTGAACTGACTTTTGGCGAAACACTAAACTACAAAAAATAATGGAAATAACCAATCGATTCCATTATATTGATTGGATTCGCAATTATTATTTAAAATATATTGGTTTGAAATTAATTCTAATGACATATAAATAATATACTGTATTAATAAATATATAAATTCGTAAAATAATATATAAAAGTTATAATACAGAATAGAAGAGACTAAAAGAGAATAGACTTTAAAATCTGAATAACAAAAAAGTTATTCAATGATAATGTAATGTTTCATAAAAGATCAAATCGAGTGACTCAGACGAGAGACTGAGTGTTTGCGATAGTGGACTGAATGTAGTGTAAAATTCTTAATGTGTTTGAGTGTTTCGCCTGCAAATCGAACCGAGCAATAGATATGTTGTATAAATGAAAAAAGTTAATTTCCATTCATAATAATTTGCTACTTAATAGCTATTCTTTCTCAAGTCTATCATTAAAGACATGTATTTAATCAGATGCACATATTTAATACCAGTATAAATTTTGTTGTTGTAGAGCACAAGAAGTATAGAGAATAGCATCCCTCAGATATGAAGCGCACGTGAGGTTAGAGTTCATTCCCATGATAGACATGAGACACGAATATTATATGATTTTCGCCGGTTTTCGAGTTCAGTTCAACTTTTATATTATATATGAGAGACTCATAAGTGTATAACTTGTATGTCTTGTATGTCTACATTACAAACAAAATTGAGAGAAAGGCTGCTCTCTGTCTCTCTCTGTCTCTCTCCCATCGCTCTCTTCTATTCTCTCTTCAGTCATATGTTTATACTGTTATGAAATAATTTTTTCTCTTTTAGATCAAATGTAATATAGGGTCAGAATATATTTGACTCAAGTTTGAGAAATAAATACAAAATAGAAGTCTTGATGAGAGCAATCATATCTGATGAACATCTCGTGCTTTTATATATTCTGTATATACCTGGGCTGTTGGGCTCAGCCAACAAATATCGCAAAGCCTCAAAAAAGAGAGTCAGTGCTGAGCGGACCTCAACTCAGAATAAATTGGTTCGAATAGTGATGTGTTGTTTGGTATCTGATGTTAGAGAGGAATGCCTGCAAACTGTTATCAATATTACCTGATTTGAGTCACATAAAAGTTAAATGTTATGGCAATCAAAATAGCAGTCAAAGACATTTCTTCCACATCTTATCCGCAGAGCTGCTGCAGTCCAGTCCTACCGCTAACCTCCTTATGCTGTTTGCTGTGCGATCTCATGACTAGTTGTTAGGGCTGTTAGAGCTGTTACGACTATTAGGGCGTTCTCTTCTATTCAGATAACTCGAGAAATAAGTCATTTTAGAAATCAGGTGACAAACTATGCAATGAATTGATGAATTCAGCGATCATTCCATTGATTAGAGCAGACACTTATACATTCAAACAGTTTATATACCAATTGCTATATTTCCACTATAAACCAACAAGCACATAATTCAAACAGGAGGATATACCTGAGCACTGCTGCACTGCCCCCACTCTTGCTTTCATTTATAAACGCTATTTAACTGCTTTATTATTATCGCACCTCAAACCCCATTGATAACAACCCAAACCCCTGCTCTTACAGAGTATGTCATTTAATTTAAGTCCTAAAAGGGGGATATTTTTAGTTTGAGTTCAACTCATCATTTTTTTCAGTTTCTCATTGCCTTCGCTTCCCTTCCCTCTCTAATAAGAAAGTGAATGCAATGAAAGCCTATCATAATTACCATCACTTCCTCAGAGGTTTTTACGCCCAATAATTGGTAGTTGAGTACAAAAAGTTAGATTTGTTTTCATAGCACTTCAAGACGTATTCTCACATACAGTAGTGTACAGACCATACATACGTACATACATTGAGTGATACCGAGTCAACGACTCTTAACTAATTGTAGACAAACAGTGAAAATGCGTTTGTGTTTTATTGATTGTCTGTATATCTATTTATGTATATTATGTATCCAAATGTTTGGGAAATGACTGTTTGCCATCAAAACCGAATGTCTAGAGCCGTAAGACTATCCAAATATCGGTCAATTCGGTGGCAATAATTTGCGGAAGTGGATGGCGTGCACCACCAGCTCACATGTGATCATCAACTTAGAGATGAGTTAAGGCCCCATCCCTTAACATCCCTTAAAGAGCAGATAAATAATAATATAAAAAATATAAAAAGCAGAACCAATAATATAATATACGATTGTGTGTTATTGTGTGTTATTGTGCTTAACTATGTTTAGCCAAACGACTATAATTTTGGTTGAAATCGTGGTCCCAAATGATAGTCTGGTTGGAAAAACAAGCAAAACAGCACAACATTACTATAATTTTTTCACTTTCCTATTTGTTTCTCGTGAGACTCTATTGCTGCTCAACCCGAGAGCTCAATGTTTGCCCATATTATTGTATATTTCGATGTTTAACTGCATAACCATAAAAATAGTCTTATAAAGTGTAGAAAGTGAGTAGATTTGCATTTTGCACACTATTTCACAATTGCAATCATCGACTAATGATTATTACTCTCGCATTGATTCGTATGTCGTCTGCAGTCAGTGGGCTATGAGTTAGTCTATGAAGCGATACCTGTTTCATGAATATTTGTTCTGGTTTGCTTTGCTTCTCTCTTCTCATTAATTGCTAATTTCATTAATTATATACAACGAATGCATTTCTGTCACATAAGTGATACTTTCCAAAAACTTTTCATTTCACTGCAAATTAGAGGCGTTTTGTTTATTCAGTCGTTTGTTGGAAAAAATTGTCAACTTTTCTAATCAGAAAAATCTTAATAAATATTATCGAAATTAATTATTAAAATATTTGATTTTACACGCATTTCATTTCATTGCCTTTTTGATGAAATTTCATCGCTTTTTCGAGTTATGTTAACAACTATTTAATGATTAATTGTGTCTAAAAAAGTAAATATTAAACGTTAAAAATTAAACTTAAAGCTTCACTTTATGCCACGCCTTTTTAGGCGTACCCTTTGAGAGCTTTAACGAGGGAGGTTTTTTTTTGATTAATTGTTGTTAAATATTATACATTAAAATAAATTATTTTTAACTAAAATTAAACTGTTATTTAATTTTTAATACAATACCAACTAGCTATTTTATTTTAATTATAAAAATATTCTAGCCCAAAACTTTAAATTGATTTTTAAAATTTAGTATATATCATTTGACTTTTAAAATCTTAAAATAATAATAAAATTAATTCCCTAATTGCGAAATACAAACATTGATTTGATCTCAAATATGATTTAAATACTTAATAATCGAAATGATAACCGAATTAACGTCTTTTGATCGATAGCGTCCACCCTCTCAGTCACTCAACTCATATGGAGGCCACGGCGTTCACGACGATGTTCGGTCACCGGCCGGCTCTACCGGCACTCCCGGCCCACTATCTCAACAGCCGAGTTCACAACAAAGTACAGACAACAACAGCGAAGCCGGTAAGTGATGATTAAATTAGTGATAATTGCGTTCACTTTCTTTGCATAAGTCTTACATTGAGTGAGAATTTGAGTCTTTGGCCAAAATGTGTTTAAATTGAAAGCAATTGCGTTTGCGTTTGTGTTTTGCAATTCTCTAAATATACACTGCATTCTAATTGCCTCAGAAATCAGTTATACAGTATATATCGCAAACATTCATCTTTTGCTAATTTTTGTTTCAAATTTTCAATTTCGAGGACTAGTAATAAAGATAGTGTTAGTGTTGGGTATGTATTAATATTAAGTCATAGCACTCGCACATAGCAAACATAGCAATCTATAATGGAATACGTGAGACATCTCATAATAATAATAATAATAATATTGTCTGAATGTAATTATAAAGTCATTAATTTTCACCAGAACTTGTCTGGTGTAGGACACGCATCAAATAGAAAAATTGGTAAAAAATGTATTTAATAGGAAAGCCTATGGAACTGAAAATGTGTTATTTGAAAGTTTACGCATATATTTGGACTGAAGTTATACCTCAAACGCATTCACAACTGCTTATTATAGCCAAAGACAATATTCAAATTAATATTTTTTTTAAACTTAATGTATAATTTGTTTATTTGTATGCTTGTGCTCTATGCATAACCAGACTCTTACAATATGATACCATCCCATGTGTATTCGACATTAAAACAGAGATATCTTTATCTTTGGGTAAAAATCAGTAACCGATCGCATAATCTAAATGAGTCTAAATTATGATGACTTCCATTAAGTGAACGCTTTTTGCAATTAAGTCTAAACGCTAATGATCTAAATGATCACTAAATGAATGCCACACAACAAACACCGGTACTTCTCATTGCAGTCATACCAATACGAATACATCAAAATTACACAACATATCAGTTCTTAAGAATCGACATTTTCGTATTTGTTTATCGTTAATGTGTCTACAGTTCAAAGTCAATCGTATCGATAGAGCAAACAAATAATTATAAACATTTAAATTACGTTAATATGATTTATGTCTATTCTTAGAATACGTAATAATCATTCATTCATTTAAATAATTAACTGATGAAATGTTTGTCTCATTAAATAACGTCTTCAGCACTGACTGACTGATGAATGTCAGTGCAAATGCATGAGAGCTATAATAAAGTAGTTATAATTCTAGTCTTTACACTGTTTTTCACAAAATTTTTTGCTCTAATAATTAGTTTTTTAACTGTTAAAGAAATAATAATCTCTTTTTCTGATAAAAATGCAATTTGTCTTTGCGTTCATTAAAAGACATTTAACTTAAATGAAGAATAAGAAGAAAAGGAATCGCAATAAAGCAAAAGCTTAGAAAAAATTGTCAATAATTGGTATAAAAGAAAAGAATGTTTCGAACATTTTTGCGCTATTTCTTAACTTTTTGTTTTGTTCTGATAATGCTTTTAATTTTAATTCTCTTTGACTTTTATTCTCGTTAAAAATGCTGAGGGAGAGGGAGAGGGAGAGAGAGGCCAGAGAGGGGTAGGAGAGGCACCGGGAGAGACATTGGGAGAAAATTGCAAACTGAGTTGATTTTTATTTAGTTTAGTTGGTTGTGCTGTTGTGCCTTTGGTAGAGCTGGTTGTGCTGCTGGTTTGGTTGGAACACTGGTAGAGGAGGTTTAGCACAGGCACTGCAATGCATGCAAGCGTGCAATTCATGTCTGACAGAAAAGTCTTTTTATGTGCAAATGAGAGTCTGAAGGAAAATATGTTACACTATATATATGTATAAAAATTTTTGAACTGAAGTGAATCGCATTATACATAAGTAGTAAACCAAAGGCCTATAGAATAGGATGGGAAAGATGCACAGCATGTACGGCATGTACGGCATGTATGCGTCTGTTTTTGGTTTGAGATGCAGGTGAAGCGCCCTAAGGCTTGAACAGGACTTGCCTTGTCTTGGCCTCCAATTTAACTGAATCACAGACTCACTATGTGTGCACATTCTGTTGCCAACATTCTCTTTAACTACATTTCCAATGCGTTCAGTAATCAAATACAGTGTTCAGAGTTTGGGCTAATATTGTAGAGTTGAAAGTGTAGTATAATTTAAGGAACCACACGATTATTAGATGCCAATAGCAGTACATATAACTACATTCTCTAATTTACATATCTTTATATATCTATTGCTTTAAATATACAACAGTTCGCACACAAACCCAAACCTTGACTTTGAAGACTGTTTGGGAACTATTTTCGTATTCAAGAATTTCAAATATAGTAATAATGACCTCTAGATTAGTAAATAGAAAAATGTTTTCAATTTTGACAATTTTAGACTCATTCCACTGAACCCAGTAATACACGAATTATCTAATACTCCGAAATAGTCTTTCTATCATTATTTTGATGCTCGACTAAGCCTTTTATTTCTCTTTCTTACTATTAAGCTATCCATAAATTATTCTTTTTTTTTTCGTTTCGCACAGTTATGAGCACTGGTTGTGCACAGGAATAGTTTGATTGTCTGGTATAGATTCGGAATTAAAATTACGACAATTATCTTATTTTTACTCGAAATAAGAATTAACATATTATTTGAAAATAATTTTGTTGTATAAGTAGAGAGACTTAGGAATCAATAGTTTATAAATTCATTTATATTACAATTTTATAGTTTTGGTACTTAAAGGTTAAGTAGTGTTAGAGTTGTTATATAAAAATTTAAAGCTAACTATTCTGCGCATCCATTCAAACAACAGCTGGTGTTGCAGATCAACCAAAACATATTGAGTGATAGAGAGTGAGAGCAAATGGTTATGATAGAGTCGAATATACTGGTGCTGATAGTGTGGATCCACTCTTTGTCAGCTCTTATTTTTGACATCAGACTCGACTATCATAGTTAAGAATCTGTGAACGGCTTAATAGTCATTCCTTTACTGGTTTCTTAGATAAGAGTTTATGCCTGACTTGAATGCCAATTAGCACGTTATACCACTCCCGGGCCCAACTACTTTGCTCCAACATCTATCTTTATCCCACCAAACCTACCAAACCTACCAAACCTACTAAATCTATTTCAAACAAATCACTTCTTTTCTATTTTTTTTTGTCTTTGATGAGAGAGAATATGAGAATCAAATTAAGAGACAATTCTTTGTTTGTAATATACAGTACTTATTATAATTTTATTGTGAAATGGTCTTGCACCAATTTACTCCAATTCAATGCCAGCTGAAATTTGCAATCTTTGTATCAAATAATTAAAATTTTGAATAATTTGGTTAATTCTTTTGTCTCGTCTAACGAGTATCTGAAGTAAGATTGGTTTGAATTGCATTTATTCTATTCCTCCGAACGGTTCCCATGATTTTGAATAGATTTTCGACTGACATGTGAATTGAGTTCTTTTTCATTATTATTATAATTCGATTCCAAGTAATAGTCATTTAGTAGGACTGTTAGGACTGGTGAGCCCACACTTGCAAATCAGTGTTGTGTTAGACTTAACTGGAATATTGTGTTAATATTTTTTAATACCTCCGCCTGTGCTCTGCCATACCTACCCTCGACTCGTGTTTATTTCATTAGGAGAGCGCGTGCTTTGGATTTGTTTGCAAATTATATTTTGCATTAAAAAGAGAGAAAAGGCTGAGAATCGAGAGCCGATTGAAACGAGTGTTTAGTTCTCTATTTAGAGATTGAGTACAATAGCCGACAATATTTGTGGGCTTCGAAACTCGTATTGTTTTTTGAAAGCCGTTGAGCCAAACAAGCGATGGTTTACTGTTTTGCCGAACACTGAACAGATAAGCAGATTTGGTTCGACTTAGACTTAGAGCAACACCAACAGCACCAACAGCTCAAGCAATAGCACAACAATGGACTGATGTGATGGTGTGGGGTTGGCTGCCTGCCTGCCTCTACTGGTGCTGGTGCTGGTGTACTAGTGCTGCTGTACTAGTGCTCAATTTATTTCTTCAACAAAATGCTTTGCCTTTTCTATTCTGCGTTTTCGACCGCTTTCTTGCGTTGTATTCACATTCGCACTCGTATTCACTACTCAATAGGCTTTTCCTATTATACTATTGAGAATATTGAACAACAAAATGCGATATTACTTCACACAAACACATCCAACACAATATCAAACGCCAAATAATGCTGAGTCGAACTCGCCTAAGCCCTACCCAGCACATTTCTCTATTATTTGAAAAACAGGACTATTTTTAACTAAAGTCTTTATATATATTTCGAGTTTAAACGACGGCATCGATTTGTATCGTTTAAATATTCATATTTTTTAGAACCAAATTCTATTCTAAATAATTTGAAATTCTATCAAATATTTAAGTTTCGATCAAATAGTTTACATATTATTAAGAAAATCAATTTATAAGAATTGACAGAAAAGACAACTCTTTTAAATAAATGATAAATTGTGGCTTAACTTGAGTCCTGGTATTACAGTTAACAAGAAGACAACATAAGTGGAGAATTGAAATAACCCCATCTTTATCCCTATCCCCAACCCTAACCAATTGGATATGTTTCTAATTTCGGTTCACTTGTAACTCGAGTATCCCTTCAGTGATCACCGCTTTTAGAGTCTCCTTTACATTGACTGCCGATAAGGAAATATTTCCCTTATGTCCAAATAGAAACACTTCCGGCCATTGTATGTACTTCTGGAAACATGACTGCTATTCTTGCTTATGGTCTCTTCCCAACTATATATTATAGCAATGTATTCAATAAATAGTATATTATATGAATTGCGAATTACATTTGTGTCTCACTTTCGTATACTTTCATAACTAACAGTCTATGGATTGACCAGAAATAAGAACAAATCAAAAGTCGAAAATACATTGGCTTTACATTTGATGACAGAACTACTCATTGTCTACATATACTGTATATAACTTGAAAGAAATTCCGATTGTCTCCAATGCCATTTAGTTTTGTACTTGACAAACTTTAACAAACTCTCAAAGTAATTGATCTCTCATTCGCTATATTTCCATTCGATTTCATTTGCATTCGATAAGAGTTAGTGACAAACATTGAGTTCACTCTTCACTCGCACTCTCTCTGCATCGTTATTATGGCTTTTATGACTGACTCAAATAAATACTCTTATTTACTCTAACTGTTAGAGTCTAACACATCTCGAACTGCATTTAATTGAAAAGTTCGTATCATTTCATTTCATTCATATATCAATATATTTGTACTTTTGTAAACAAAACAAAAATTGTTTGAATATCGAAGTAATTCGTAGGCATTTCTGTTTCTTATTATCGTATATTAATAGATAGCGAATATGCGTTAAGTAGTGGCAAATCGATAACTTTGTAAAACTCAACTAAAAAGTCAAATTTAATGTTATGTTATTTAAAAAATATTAGATTTATTTAAAATGTTTGAAATATTATTTAAATAATATTGTCATATATTTAAAAGTTATTATTATTGCCATCACTACTACTATTGCTTTTGTTTTGATTTAAACACAATGTCTGGCAAACTATTGGTCGAAACAACAAACTATTAGATAATTTTTCTTATTATTTCTTTTATGGCAATGCATTTTGGTAATATTAGTACTGGTGCTGTAGTAGTAGCTGTAGTACCAGTGCTGCAGTTTTATCGACCTCTTTAAAAGTAATAACTACGAGATGTGATGCAAACGCCAGAAAGACAGGGCTAGAGAAGAGTAGAGAAGAGTAGAGACGAGTAGAGAAGCAAAACTGCGAGCATTTGCTCCTCTTATTGCTTATTGCATGAACTCCACCCAAAAATGCTTTTGAGTCAGTCTTCAGTCTCTCATCTGTTCATTGCATTGATGATCAGATTCTGCTTTAATTTTCTATATTATTAATTTCTGCTGACTTTCCTAAAGGTGCGGCCATTCATACATTTACTAAACCTAATCATATTCGGCATTCGCTCAGAGGAACAGAAAAGAATTTCAAATCAAAAATAAAAATTCAATTTTATTATTCGTTTTTGTTTTTCTCTTTCTTCAAATATCAAGAGTGTATGTAATGGTTGAAAAAATGTTTCGAAAGTCGTGTTCAATAGTGGTTCCAATGAATAGCATTATATTCGTTGATTATACCGGGTATTGGAAATTGATTAAAATAGAAGCGCATGCCTTCCAACACAACTTTACCATTGGTGCTATTCCTCCAGACCTTTCTCTCAAACATCTTTCAGTCTCTGCACTCTATGCACACTCTAGTCTCAACTCTCCCTACTCTGCCATTCCCTCAGTCACTCTCTTTTGTTTTAAAAGGGGTAAGAATTTGTGATTAGATTTTACATAATAGCCATCATATGTGTAACTGAAAAGGCAATCGCTTGTATGTGTTATAAACTGCCATCTCCTCTCGTCCCCTCTCCTCCCCTGTCCTCCCCTCCCCTCCCGACTCTGTCATACTCTACCTCTCCATCATTATTATGTTCGCTTCGTTTTCAAGTCAGCGAAAGCGAGTGCAGAAAAACCTCTCAATTCTATCCCCTCTTAATTGGTTGCGCTTAAGCTCATGTAATTTGAGTCACAAAAAAGGAAAATTGAGGGAATGGTAGTTTTGGATGAATTTGCATAGCATTAATGTGAGGCCAGTGACCAAATGTGTGCTCTGAATGCGTTCTCAATGTAATGTTGAGCGCCTGGAATACAGTCGATGTGATAATACACGATCTCTATGTGTCTAAACGAGTAAAGAGTGCACACAAACAGTTCGCTAATACCCAGTATGCATGGACTGACCTTTTTTCCAGTGCGACTCTGGCTGTGACTTTGTTGGCAAATATATTCTTCGGCGTTGTGTTCCCCATCGTGTTTGGGTTAGCACAGACGCACCAGAAGAAGATTAATTGCCTGAAGAGACAAATATTTCGGAGGGATAGCTAACGATAGGGATAGGGACTGGAGATAGGGATAGCTGTGCAGAAATGGCAGGAAATGGAGCAATACTTGTGTGTTTGCATGTGTATGGCATTAGATGTAAGCAACTTATGCATATGTGTGCCCTTTCCTACTCCAAACATACCAACTGAGCCTCAAAGATAGCATTAGTGACGAGAACTCAATATAAACATTACTTTATATACAGCTCTCACTGACTCTCACTCTGACTTGTGTTGCATCGGATTCACTGATACAATCGAATACCAGTTTTAATGTACATTAACTAAAGCACATCATTATTATCATTATTATCATTATTTGCATAATTTAAAGCATTTATTTGTCGTTAAATTATAATTTTGCTCTTCTCTACACAACTACTCATTATATTATATAATGCTTTGGATTCTAACTCTCATTCTTATGAATCACTGGCACTGGCAGTGGAGACCAACTGATCAAACAGTGCTAAACAAATCGCACAGTTATTACACTTTGTTTTCTCATTTTGTTTTCTCGACTCTATCTAAACAGCATTTTTGCTTTAATAATGAATTACATGAGTATTAGCAGTGTTTGTCTCAACTGATTCGCCTCTTGTGCTGCAGTCGTATGAATGGTCGGACTTGTGTCCAAATATATCCAAATTTAGATTAGATAGTCGGTCAGTCATCCGGTGCCTCTCTGAGCGAATCCAATCTTCGATTAAGCCATGAATCATGATTTAGGGCTAAATACGACTGAGTCTTATATGAGCCGTGAAAAAGAAAACACTAAACACTGCCTAAAGTACTGCTCCAACACTAGACCCGACTTTCCCTTTATTAACATTAGTCACCGAATCCGAGACCCGTATTAAGTCTACAAAAGAAACAAATATACGACAAATATTACTACTCTTTAGGAATCCTATAAATTAATTAATACTTCCTCTCAGTCTCGAACACCAGAACCGGCACTCAATCTAAATATACAGACAGTATGTGTGAGACGATCGGTAAGAGTGAGAAGTTTTACTCTTTTCACAAATACACGTCTTTTCAATTACTTGTGGAAATCGTAAAATAAAAATAATGTTCAAATCCGATATACTATTTATTTTCTTATGTTTTTATTATTTTTCTTCGTTATTCTCAACATTCAGTTATACGGCATTAGATATAATCACTGAATAAGTAATTAATTCATTAATTATGTCTTGTATTCAAAGTCAACACATTTTTAATCAAAACTTTTTAATTTATATATATAGTATATAAACAAAGTTTAATTATTGTTTCTACTTTAATTTTTAAATTAATTTAAATATTAAAATAAGAAAAATTATTTGAATACAATCAATTGAAAGTAGGAAAATGTACAAGATATAAATTTCAATATAAGCTTAGTATCAATTGAGGACAAAGTCTTATTACCATAGTTTCGACGAGAGGTCCAAATCAATCAAATTATGTGCGAATACGTAGAATATATTTAATGAATAAATGCAGTAATTATTTTGAAATAAAAATTTAACTCGTTTAAAAACCAATAAACTAATTGATATAAATAACTAATTATTTGAATATAAATTTTGAAAATATTAATATATTTTTAAACATTTGATTTAATTTATGATTTTTGCCACAGAAAGAGTGTGTGTGTTCAGAGGTTCAGAGCCGTCAGTCATAATTAAAATACAGTAAAAATACAGTAAAATATAGTCACTTTTGATAAGTATTTTTATATTTAACTTTTAAAAGAGTATTAAAATTTTAATTAATATGTATATTAGAAGTAAAATTGTGTTAAGTTTTTGGTTTTTAAACAACTCTCTCTCTCTCTCTCTCTCTCTCTCTCTCTCTCTCTCTCTCTCTCTCTCTCTCTTAAAATTTCTTTTAAAAACTATAATTAATTGAAGATTTATTTTAAAATATGATTCGAATGGCTTATAATTATAGTTATATAAGTCATTCGGAACTATTGGCTGAGCGGGAGCTGAGACTCGAGTTTGAGTTCCGAAGATGTTATTAGTCGTGATTTTCATTTGTTTAAAATATTAAAGTTTAGAGACTCGAAGCAAGTATTAGTTATCCTGGTTGAATTTATTTTTATATAACTAGTCAACTATAATTTAATA
>JAQIYC010000112.1:0-20357 GCA_034699545.1 Porobelba spinosa
TAATTTAAGATATTATAAACTAAGATAAAAAAATATTAATAGTAAAAATTTTATTTAAATGTTTAGATTTTCTAAAACTTTTGTTTTAAAATTGCCAATTTGGCAATCTTAATTTTAACTATTGCCAGAAATTGCCAGAAATTTCAACCTGGCAATTGCCAGAAATTGCCAGATTTACAACACTACTAAAACCTAAATTGTAATTAATTTTTGTGTTAAATTTATAAAAATTGAATAACTAATCCATGATTAGTAATCATAATAATAATAATAATTAAAATATTAAAAGTTAAAGAATATTAACTTGAGCTCAGATTTAGTCTTTGAAATAACATTACAATTCATTAAATATTTGTTTTTTAATTTTCAAATAATTTTACTTTAATTGAGACAATCAATCAAATTAATTGTTTGTAAAAATATACAATTTTTCACTTCATTTGTTACTAAAAATTATTTGAAACCAAAATTTAAAAACTTTTTTATCAGAACATAATTATTACATAAATTATTTGTCACATAATTTAGACAAAAAATGTCTTACAGTTTATGCAATCGTTTTAAGCGAAAAGATTATCATTTAATTTACAGAATTGTCGACAAATTCAATGTCTAATTCGATTAATTATCGCATTATTTGTTTAAAAAGTTTTTTCCTTTCAGTTAACTAACAATTGAAACTAAAAAATCAATAATTATTTACACAATTATATTGAAGACAAATATTATATTATTGACTAAAACTATATAATTATTAATTAAGAACTCATTTATTTATAATAAAATAATCGTAAATATGAATCGAGAAATTCAAACAAAAATAAAGACTAAAATATATTGTAATTGTTATCAAATATAAAGTATTGCGACTTTTGTTAAGTAAAAGTTAGCGAACACTTCATTAGAGAATAGGATAACTGTTTTAGTTATTATACTTTACTTATGATTATCGATAAGTAATTGAAAAAACAAAACAAAAAATAAAAGATATTTTGGACTCAATTTCGACTTTTTGGACAGTTTTTCGCGTAAATGACTAACAATTTCGTTATTTTTTTTATATAAATAGATATTTTTGTCAATTATTTAAATTTAGCGATGATTTCGATTGAGAGACGACTGAAGACTAGTATTCGAGTGAAGAATGTCTTGTATTATCTTTTTATGGTCGAAAGGGCGACCGTTTTCGCGAAGTCGATCTGCGCGTATGGCATTGGAGGCGATATTGAGGTCGGCGTCGGCGGAGGTGTTGTCGACGAAATGCAGTTACTGCCGATCGGCGGATAGTCCATCGTTGGCGTCTTCGACACCGGAGTGGCCGGTGCGGTCGTCACGACTGTCGGCTGACCTGATGCCTGGCTTTGGTCCAAATCCAGTACTATATAGTTGACCGGATCTGCCGTCGGAGTCGTCGGTGAATGAGGCGGGGATTGACTTTCGGTACTTTGTTGTACACCTGAATCGGGGATTATAGACATTAATATTAATGCGATTGTCATTAGATTTTCAGATTAGATAAAACTCTAATAAATTCAAATATCTTTCTCTGCCTGGGCTGCCTGTGCTCTACAAACAGAATCGACAATAGCCTTGAATGGCTGAGCCCTTGAAATAGAGCGAAATCCCAGTTAGAGCTGAAAATTGCGTTTTATTGCATTTGAGATACGGATTAGGACTAAGAGATAGAGATATAGAGAGCGCCGACACAAGACCTGGAAATTCCTAAACACTTGACATAACTGGCAGTTAATTGACATTTAATCAAAATTAGACTAAAATCTGTTTAAAAAATAATAAATTAATAATAATTTATGAATAAATGAATTGCTATTAATATACTGTATATCGAAATGCAGTCATTTTGCACACTCTTTGACTAAACCTATAATTCATTTGTTTTTCTAGATTTGCAAACATTTTTTGCAATAGTTTTTGACGTAAACGCAAATTATGAAAAACATGTGAAATATTGTCATAAAAATGCAATAATTAATTGCAAATACGAATCAAACTCTTAATTACCATTTATCGGCTGCTGTGGTAATTGAGAGACAGCCGAAGGGGTCTTAATGTTGACGTAAAAGCGGACCAAATCGTCTAACTTTGCGTAATTGGTGTTGACGTCGGTTCTGGTCGTCGGCAATGGCTGTTGACTTTGAGATGAGTTTAAAGTATTGTTTTGCAGAATAGCGGGAGTATTGACATAAAACGGAGAGTTTATGTATTCGTGAATATCATTGCTGTACAGATGCGGCGCATTCGCCCGAACCGGATATCGAGGTCCGACTTCCGGCGGCGACATATTTGACTGTCCGTTAAGACCATTCAACTCGCCATTAATGACAGGTCCGCCGCCGAACATTGGGTACTGCGTGTTCGTGCACTGTTGGATCGCCTCCTGAAGTGCGTTGAACAGCTGTTCGGCATTTGTACACTTGAAGGCATAGATGCCTGTGCGATATGGACAGACAGATGGATAGACAGACGGTTAGGGTTTATGCAAAAGATATAGTTTGAGATATAAAAAGAGAAATCAATTTTAAGTTAAATTTGAGTTATTGTCGCAAAATATCGATTCGAGTGAAGAATATTGAAAAAGTGCTGTAAATGTATGAAATGTATGCAATGTATGAATTGCAGTCAATATTAAAGCGAATCCATACATATATATACCGAATTACCCCGGGTATACTTGCATGCAATTAAATGTGATTTAAGGACAAATTGAATTAATCAAAATGTACTGCAATTGTATCTAGGTATAATTGCACCCCTTCTGACAAACTGAGATATAATTGCATTCAGTTTTTTTAGTTTAAAGCTATATATTTTGAATTAATTAATGTTTTAATAAATATAAATATAATAGTAATTTACAATATATAGCGATATAAACGTTAAATATTTAGTTTAATTAGCGATTTAAACGTTTATAATAAAATATTGCTTGGTTATGTTTTCACTGAAAGACAATTCGATGAAAATTTGTGACATATTTTGGTTACTAAAACATTAAGTTTTTATTAAAAAAAACTTGTTTTCAGATAAAACTATAATTTATTTATTGTATATAAACTTATATACTGTACTAGGAATGGCCAAGGTCGGCTAGCTCAGGGGGGGGGGGGGGGGAGGGGGGATCAGGGTGGGGATAAAATTTTTTAGTGTTATTTTGCCTAAAACGCGTTTTAAACGCTATTTGCTATTTTGCCCCTAAATTGGGGCTAAATTTAACTGGATTTAGACTAAATTTAGTTAATTTAACTGGATTTAACCCCAATTTAGCCATAAATTACGTCATTTTAGAGAAAACCCCCCAAAATTACGTTAATTTTTCGGAAAAATCCCCAAAAAATACACTTTTTTCGAAAAATCCCTAAAAATTTTGCCGGCCGCCTTTGGCGGCACGCAAATTTTTAGAGGGGGGCTACTTCAGCCGCGGCCTCAGGGGGGGGATAATATAGGTTTTTTCGAACTCAGGGGGGATAATTGCCTGATCCCCCCCTTGGCCATCCCTAATACTGTACAAATATTATTTTCACAATTTATAAAAGTGTAGCTCAAAACCTACTGCAATTGCATCTAGGTATAATTGCATTCCTTCTGACAAACTGAGATATAATTGCATGCAAGTATACCCGAGGTAATTCGGTACATATCCTATCCGTGCCTTCAGTCGCTTATCTCAAAATTTATTACATTTACAGCAAATGAACTGATTTTGTTGGGTTTGCCTACAAATCGAACCATAAGTTTGTTTTTCAACTCCAAATCCAATAACACTTAATAACAAATCGTATGTTTGCGTCAATAATGCGTTTCAAATGTTTTTAAAATTGTTTTTCAATAAATATTGCGTTTTGTAAACAAAAAGAGCATTGGTTTGCATACCCGGACCCGTTGGACACCTCCGCCCGCATTCGAAACTGAATAACTCGGCGTCGAAGCCATACCGACGTAAAGACCTGTTTATAAGAAAAAAAGTAAACAAAACATAAAAAATAGAAAAAAATAAAAAAAATAGAAAAAAGTCGCGAATTGTCGCCAAATATTGAAAACAAAACAAATATTGATTTTGATTGCAATTATTGCAAACTTTCAACCAATCAATCAATTAATCAATTGCTTTAATGGCATACCTGAGCGACCAATAGATGGAATTCCTTCCCTTCTGGTGTAAGGCCAGGTCATTGTCGGTTATCTCGATTTTGCCGAAGTTTACTTCCGTTCCCCTATCGTCGACATTACATACCTTTCAATGCAAACAAAGAATATATTTTAAGATAAGATAATAAATAAGACAATGGATGGCATACGTGGAAAATCCTCGGATTGTCTGCATTGGAACTGTTGGCTGAAGAATGTGAGCGTCTCGGCTGCGAATATACACAACCCATAGATACGACTGACCACTAGTTGTCCACTAATTGACCAAAAGATGTTTGGAATAAAAATGAGTAAATTTGGTGTAAATTAAGACTATTTTGCAATCGATTCTTCGTTTGTTGAGAGCACCAGAAGATAATGAATAAAAGAAATGCAATATTTAATGTTGAGATATGGCATAAATCGGAGCACCAATTGGTTCGGATTTGAACCGAAGATGTCTTTACGAGTAATTGCAATCAAAATCAATAATTATTTGATTGTTTCGACAGTTTTTGCAATCGTTTGTCAATCGACTTAATCTTAATATTATTTTCATTATTATTATTATATTTTTGTTATTATTTTGTTTATTATTATTGTTTTGTTATAATTGTTTACAATTTTCTTAAAATCATTTCATTAGAAATCACATTATATTTACGATTAATGTCTTTAAATCGCATTAAATGGCCGTAAAATCATTGCAATCGACGAAAGAGTAAACAAACAAATGGCACAAATAGTGAGGAATAGAGCGAAGAATATAGTGAAGACTAGAGTACTAGTGGTAATGGGGCTGAGAGTGAGAGAGAGAGAGAGAGAGAGAGCACAACAGCCATACCTCAAGTCGTATTCAATACATCTATACAACAGTACAGTCTCTACTGTACGTACACTCACACTCACTCTTGGCTCGAAATAATGGTGTAGTTGTGTAGTGGCAGTACTGCATATGATATTATACAGGATTATGTAGACACCGATTGCCACCATATGATAGCACAACAGCACAACTCTCCACAACTCAAGACTTCTCCCACTCTCTCGACTTTGAAGGCGAAATCGAGTCAACACTTCAATTATGCCATCTATTGATTCGCAACAATCATGTCATTCACTCCTATTATATAATATACTATTCCTTCATCACTGATCGCTCTATACATAGAGTAGAGTAGAGATCAATCGCTTGTCCAATACTATCCAATACTCAACACTCTCTTCATATTTATTTCAATTACTTTAAATTATTACACAAATAACTTTTAGCCAGAAGAATTCTTGACAAGTTAATTTCTTAAAACATTAATTAAAATATAATAACTTGAATACATTATAAATTTTTCAATCATTTATTTATCATGCTGTCATTAATGAATCAATAATTTCAGATTACTAGAAATATTTTTATTTATTTGCAAACAATTAAAATTGACCAACATACATACACAATAGAAAATGTAATATTCAAAAACTTTTATTAAATTTAAAATTCTTATATTTAGTAATTTAATATAAATGTAAATTAAATTAACATATTTTCCAACACATTTCAAAAATTAATTAGTATTTTTGCCAATTTGTCAAAGTTATTGACTTTTTCTATTTTTATGCTCAAGTTATTTGTATGAGTATATTACCGTAAGTTAGTTGACGTTGACACTTAAAATAACATTTTCTTTTTTAATTAAGATAATAATTATTAAGATAAAAATAATTCAACCACACATTTTTAATTTTATTAATATTTAACATTTTGATTATAACTTTTATAATTTTTATTTATTTATTAATAAATTAACACAAAACTTAAACCACATTACAGTAAGTTGGTTTAATTTGATTAGTGCAAAATTTATATTTGCATATTATTTTGAATTTAGCATTTTTGAATTTTAAAATGATAAATATAATACGATTAAGTTATTAGTAATAATGTCAGTTAACGTAAATTTAATTAAAAATAACCGAATGTTTGTCAAAATTTAAAGTTACGAAACATTGCTAAACATATAAAATAAACTGTTTAACCAGTTAAAAAATATTTCCAATGAAAGTATTTTTGAAATCTTTTCAATTCACATTTATCCAATACTTTGTTATATATATTATATAACTTAACAAATTCGCTGCACTCTTATTACTTTAAGCATTTTTAAACAATTGTTAACAGATGTGACAAATATTTTAGACAGTTTTGAAATGCGTATTGTAGTCTATACTACATTTGAAAACAGCTGGCTACTACAAAACTTTAATTAAGCTTTCAACTAATATTTATACTACAATTTGTACAGTATTTTAGTTGATATTATATTACTGTATTATACGATAACTATTAATAAAACAATTTAAAGTAAGATATTTACTGATGTTTTGTTTTTACGGTTTTAATGAATAAAATCATACTTTAAAACTCATTTTCAAAAGTAAACTAAAATTTACTGTAAATTAAATTATCTTAAATTTATATTTTAAATAAAATTAATATTGTTCAAATAAAAATTTAAAATTATTTTTATCAAATAATTTAGACTTGTTTATAATAATTTAAACAATTTAGTTTAAGACAAGATTTTTTTTTTGTTAAAATTATTGCTTAAGTTTTAAAAATAAAATGAAAATATAAATAACTGTTTTATTTTTGGTTTTTACTTGTAATTAAGTTGTTAATATATTTAAAAGTTGCAAGCATAAATCTGTCAAATAAACAAAAATGATAACATTAACGACATTTTTAGATTTTAGACATAAAAATATATTTAAATATAAAAATAATTAATTTTAGAAAAATACTAAATTTTAAGAATTTTTTAAATGAATGCTTTGAGTGAATAATGTTATGCAGTATTTGACTACAAGAATATACAAAATGTTATAATTTATATAAATTTTTATGTACAGTAATGTACATTCATTTTATATGCATTCAAATCTATTGTTTGAATATCAGATTTAAAATTTGAATTAAGTTTTGTTTTTATTTATTCATTTATGCGAAAAAAAGTTTCAATTTTTTATTGCAAATAAATTTTGACTTTTTCTTCACTTATAATAAATTGATTCAAACAAATGACAAAATGTTTAATCATTTATTGTTGAATAAAATGATTTATCGCTAGGTTTGTACCAAATCGTCTGTTATATCTCTAGTCATCACTCATTCAGACAATTAATACAATAAACTAAAAATTGGTTAACGTTTCGAATGAGACGACACTCGAGCCTCGAATCGGTTACACATTTTGGTTCCGGTTTCATCTTTCGATACAATTGAATCACACGATTAGAGCAAGCTCGTTTCATAATACGCTATTAATCAATGCTTTTAATTCTTAATTAGTTGTTAAATATGTTTTTTGAAAAACAACATTTTTATATTTTTGCATTTATAGTAAAAGTCATTACAAAATTATCAATTTTGTTTTGTTAGATAGTATAAAAAGCAAAAATAAAGACAATGTAAATTTAGTTTTACACGCCATTAAAACTTTATATATTTACTCTGGCAGAATCTGTTACAATTTTAAATTTATTTATTGAAATTTACAATTTATTTCAATTAAAATAACGTAAAATCAAATTTAAATTTTAAGGAAAAGTCTTTTTATTAATGGCTTTTAAAAAATAATTTATAGATTTATTAAAATCGAAACGATTGACTAATGTTATATATTTGTGCTTTCATAAATTTTAATACAACTCTTTACATATATATAGCATTGTGTCCACTGCATTGCAAACAAATTTAAATTTATTCGTTTGATAAGAAAAATCCTTAAGTGGATTCAAAAATCAATTCTTATTTGTCGACTGCAATGAAAATTTAAGAGAGAGAGAGCAGGAGAAAGAGAGAGAGAGAGAGAGAGAGAGAGAGTGGGAGAGAGAGCAGGAGAGAGAGAGAGCAGGAGAGAGAGAGAGAGCAGGAGAGAGAGAGAGAGAGAGAGGAGAGAGAGAGAGACGTGTAAGCAATGCATTAGATTTGAGTCAAAATCAATAAAATCTAATTTTGTTTTTATTTATTATTATTTCTATCATTTGTTTAGAACTAAAACGCTTTCATTATTCAAACTAATTATTATAGTTTGAGAAATATCTCGAAAACTATTCGATAAAACGCTTTCGAGAAGAATAGAGAATATTCTTTAAAGAATATAATTTAGTTGCAGATATTCGCCGATTGGTGGCGACACCAGCGCTAAACATAAACAACGATTATTTGAATTTCGAATGAGTTTCTCGTGTTTTGATTCGAATTAAATGTTTATTAATTGAATTGAATATAAATTAATTGTTTTTCGAATATTTGAGCAAAAAATCGAATAATAATTAAATATTTATTCGAAAATTGATTCATATCTGACGTCACTATTCGAATGAATTGTTGTTTTGATTTGATTTTTGACAACAATTTCGTCATTTGTTTACAAATTAATGAATTGAATGAAAATTAATTATTATTTCAATTAATTATTTATTAATTAATTTAAAATTCAAACAATATATCGGAAATGCAATTCATTGAAGTCAAGATTTGCCTTTTGGGGGTATTTTCGCTACAATTGACGTAAATCTCTAATTCAATACTAATTTAGTGTTTAATTCGGTATTAATAGGACTCAGGAGTCGGTAAATCATCGCTCGTAACGGTATTTATGCCATTAATGCAATTGAAATAAGTGTTTGTTTTGAATCTAAACTCAATAAAGAGTTAATAATTGTTTGAAACAATAATAATATAAATAAAATGCGTATTAATTACTATTAATTACTATTATATAACTATTATATAACTATTATTTGACTGTTAACTGCGATATCTCTAGCGCTTCGTTCACAACACTTTCAATTCGGGAAATGAGTCCACAATTGGGTATTAAAACTATTTCTTATTTTATTTAATTATTTTAATTATATTTTATCCGAAAATTAGCGCATCTTTTATGACGAAAACATTTATTTATAATAACACTAATTATAAACTAAACATTTGGGACACCGCCGGACAGGAAAGGGTTTGAAGACATAATTAATTGTTTTTCTCATTAATTGAATATTTATTTATTTATTGATTAATAGTATAGAGCGTTGGCTCCGATGTAAGTCTAAACTAATATTTTTAAAATTTTAATTAATTATTCAACTCTTTCTACAGGTATTACAGACAGGCTTTGGTGTGTATTGTCGTCTATGACGTCACACAAATGGTACGAATTTTAATAGAAATGTCTTTTTATTGAAATCATTGAATACTGTTTAGGAGACCTTCCGATCCGTTCACTCCTGGGTTAAGGAACTGCAAACGCATTTGAAGGATAAGACAGTTATAGCTATTGCCGGAAATAAATGCGATATAACTGACAAAAGAGAGGTTCAGACGAAAGGTATGACTACTTTATGATTGACAGAAGACTTAGAGAAGAATTGAGTTTTGAATCAAAAGTTTTATTTATTTTTTTGACACAAAAGAGAAAAACGAGTTTTGAATCGAAGTTTGATTTCAGAATTGAATTGATTGACACTTAAAAGCAGCGAATATTAAGACAAATAAATATTATAAATATAAATACGATTTGAGTTGTTTTGCTCGAATCGATAGCAATCGCAAACACTTAATGACACACTTTTCGCGTTTCACTTTTGATTCAATTTTCTCCTATTCTCTGCTTTTTATTACAACTAAAACTAAAAATGTGTTTCTTTGGGCAGAAAAACAGGAATTTTATTCAACATTTAAAATATGAAAAATTCAAAAAACAATATATTATTTGTGTAAAACATTTGAACATTTGTTTTGATTTGATTTATATTTGCATTACAGATGCAAAAGCGTTTGCCGACAGTATTGGCGCTATATTTATCGAAACGAGTGCTAAGAGTTCGCAAAACGTTCAGCAGTTGTTCTGCAATATCGGTCAGTCTCTCACTCGAACACTCTTTTCGCTATAAATATAAATATATTTTTCGTTTCAATATTTTCCAATTTATTACAAATTTTTCTTCACTTTTAACAAATCGTATTTTCAGGCATTTCTAACAATAGCTTTAATTCAATTTAAGTCTCGATTTGAAACCATAGATAAGTCGTAAGACCTGCGGATATAAAGAGCGGAAATCTTATATAATTTTCAAATAATATTCTCGTTTTTCTCACATATTTTCGACAAAACCTTATATTTCTTTCTATGCTTTCTATGCTTTCTATGTTTCTATACGTCTTATATATATAAAAATCAATAAAAATTGTAAATAAAGCAAAAACTGTTGGCCTCAACAAAATTCTAGCTCTGATCAGCTCTACTCCACTTTAAACCGTAAGTATTAGAGTTGAGTCGAGTAGAGCTCAATACTGGGCCTCGAATTCGATTTATGCCTTCAATCACATGAATTACATCCAATCAATCCTATGCTAAGCAGTCTTTACATCACTTCTCAATCCAATTAAGTTATGACACAAATCGAGACTAAAGACAAAAACTGAAAAATTGCTTTTTTCTCCTTTTCTCTCCTTTTCTCTCCTTTTCTCTCCTTTTCTCTCCTTTTCTCTCTTTCTTTGCTTTTTTCAATTTTGTTTATCATTTTAATACAAATCGATTAAAAGTACGACAAAAATGCGAATCCGAATACGAATGTCTTGCTTACAGTCGCAGCACTTTATATGTGGAGAAAGAGTTTCTATAAGAGTAGAGACACTCAATAAAAGTCAATTTCAAACTTGAAATTCCGATATCTTTAACATCAGATAGAAGTTTGAGTGCATTTCCAAATATAATACAAGTCTTTCTTCACTAAAATAATGCATTTGAGGCAATCTTTTCTCTAGAATTGACGGCCTTTTCTAACATACCAGCGCTACTGAAATTGTGCCAATAATACCAATTCTCATGAATATGAGCCCAACTCATGAATATCTAAATCGTTTAAAGTTTTACTCAAAAACTTTTTTCGATAAGAAATAGCGTTTCGAAGCATTGAGATAATGGGTGTCGGACTGTATGCTATCCGTACGGTATGCTATGCTATGCTATGCCTGTATGTTATGCGGCAAAAGTTGACAATTTATTTGCGGTTGGCTTTCGAATTGATATTTATTTTCAATAATTCACAAAAGCATTTGAATGTATAATAGAAAAGAGAAAAGAGATTGGATTTTAAGGCAAAACCAAACTTGAATTCCAAACAAAAGCATTCAAAACATTCAAACATTCAAAACGACTTTTTCCGCATTTTCTCCTCTTTTTCCATCTTTTGATAAATTATTTTTCCAAATTAGCCCAAAGTCAGACATATCGGGCGTTTATATACAGACTCTGCTGTCTATTCTGCACTGCATTGTGTGCCTCTATATATATATATAACTCTATTACTATATATATATCTATATATTATATTTTTGATAATAAATGAATTTTCTAATCCTGTTTAGCGACAAAACTTCCAAAAGAGTCACTTCAACGACAAACGCCTCTTTCGCCACAATATGTGTCACTAAATAGTAATACGAATAACACAAACAGTGAAAGCAAACGAAGCAAATGTTGTTAAAAATTAATATTAATTAGTTTTATAAACATTTATTCTCTATATGTTCTCAGCGTTTGCATACAGTTTATCTAAAACACTATTTTTGTTATAATTATTATTATTAAGTATTTGTTTCGACAATTATTTTTGATAAGCGCTCGAAATAATGTGTAAATTATTTTTTTATGAAAGTCTAGAAAATCTTAATATATTTATAATTCAAAACACGATTTGTTCTGCGAATCGAAATTGAAATTAATTTATTATATCTTTGTTTCTCATAAAATGATTGTTAGTTTAATTGAAATTCCAGACAATTTATTGATGTTTTGCTCTTTTCTTATAAATATTTTATATAATTATCTTTATATTCAACTATTGATTGGCTGATTCTGTTGTGATTTTAAAAATTAATATCATTTTAAGTCAAAACCTAATTCAGAGAATGCTTTGGAATTCTCTGTAATTTTCTTTTCTTATATTATATTATGTTTTTCTATTCAAGTCTTATAAATATTTGAGTTAATATGTAATGAGTTTTTATATAATTAAATATTATTTCTCATTAAAATTTATGACAAAACCCAAACCAAAATACTACACAACAGTGTTAACAGTGTTTTCACTGCCGATCTCCTCTCTCTCCCTCTCGACTCTACAGTATTCTCTCTCTCTATCGTCGCTCATAGAGTGCAAGAAATTCAATAAAAACTAAGCGATAGTGCTCTCCCTCTTGCCTCTAGTGCCACCCCTTCATCCCTTCATCCCTCTCTGCACTCGTATCTCCGAATGAACACAACTCTCTCTGAAGCCAACAATAAACGGTTTTTCATTTTTTATGACCCTTTCGTTGAAAAGAGTGAAAAGAGGGTCGAAATGCGTTGAAATGCGTTGAAGAGCGCAAAAAGTGAAATAGTTTTTAAGAAAAAGAAAAAAAAGAAAAAAATCTGCTTTTGAAACGAAAACTATAATCGAAGCGAAGATTCGTTCAAATTATAGACAATTTAATGATTTTGGCAACAATTGAATCATCGATGGAATAGATCTATGGATTCTTTGGATTAAATGCTTTTTATATTTAGTATTAAAAGATTGGAAACAAATAAATGCTTGAAATGAATGATTGTTTCGATTAATGAAAAGCTCTCTTCTTATCAATAAATGAGTCTTTTTTTCCTGAAAATCAAGTCCTAATACCAGGGATTGGCAGTAAAGCAGACCTGAGATGTGATCCACTTTTGTTTGGCTGACAACCAAATACACACTTTTGTGCCGATGTTTGCCTTAAATCGACTTTCATTTCGATTTATTCAACAATTCATTCATTCAATAGATTTATTCAATTATTTTGTGTCTAATAAATGATATAAAGAATTGGGAATAAAATATTGTCTTTTTGTCGGACACAGCGCTCACTAGTCATCGCTAGTCATCGCTAGCCATTGCTGCCATCGCTAGCGATCGCTCCAATCCAGTCAGTCATGCATTATAGCCATTGACGTCGAGTCGAGATTGTGGACCGAAAGCCCTATGGATTGCAATATATCATAGCTATGACAGCAGTGGCTCTCTTCGGATCTTCTCTCCACTTCTTCTTCAGATCCGAACCAAAATGCTATGAATGTGAGAAACGATAAGAAAAAAGAGAAAAAAATGTTTCAAAACTAATAAATCTTTTGTTTTGATTATTTTTGTCAAAAATTTAGTTAAAATCCAAAACCGATTATCGATTATCGATTATCGAGACAATAATCGGAGAGAAATCGGATGTAAAATAGATTTATGTTATTATGGATTTGTATTGAAGAGAGAAAGTTGAGTTCGCGTCGAGTCGAGACTCAAATAGCGATAGCAATCAAATGCGAGTTTAGTTGTATTTGAAGACTGTTTCTGGAGATTACAATTGAGCTATACTTAACTCAAAAAGGCATTCAATGTAAGTATTAGTTTTTGAGTCGAGTTTTGGCTCTTTTTTCGCAAAATTAGAGCAAAAAACTGATCAAATGATGGATTGTTAGCAAAACATAAAAACGATTCATCAAAACTCTACTTTCAATACAATAGGCAATCGGACAACAAAGAGCGGGAGAGGGAGTGGGGAGAGAGCGGGAGAGCCATTGAGAGAGTCGATTGCTATCAAAACAAATAATTTCAATTTGAATGACAACTCGATTATTGGAGAAAATCTGAATTGAAATCAAAATTTTCCTCTTTTTTCGCCAATAATTAGACTTTTTTTTCGTTCAAAACATTGCTTTCAATCGATTAGCTGTTGGACTAACTTAACTAACATTAGCTCTTCTATTGTGTTGTGTTGTAGAGCTCTCTCTCTCTCTCTCTCTCTCTCTCTCTCCCAATGTGTGGAATGTTTGGAATGCGTTCACAACTGATTTGCTTTCAGTTTCTCTAATTCTCTGGAATTGAGTTTTGAAATGAAATTTGAGTTCATTTTCACAACATTTGAGCCAAAAGTGAAAAAACATTTCATTTCTTACACTCTTTTCAACACATTTTTATTAGTTTTCAATATTTTTCAATTTCAAACATAAATCCAATTTAAAGCAACTTTTGGCAAAACTAACAATTTTTATACAATTTTTATACAATTTCTTACCATTTCTACAACTCTTTCTGCAAATTAGTTCGAAAACAGAGTCTAAATGGAGTGAATGGAGTGTCTGAGAGAGTCTAAGAAGTTCTGAATGTGTTTTAGTGTTTTAGTCGAATCGAAACCGAATTAAGGCGCGAATGCACTTAAACTTATTAAATTTTGATGGATGACCCTGCTACTTCTCATGGCACTGGTAGGTTGCACTGGTAGATTGCACTGGTAGAAATGGATTCAATTAATTACTATTTAATGTCAGACTTTTTGTTTATTTGAAAATCTGAGTAATTAGTGAAGAAATGAGAAATATTTTAACTAAAGATTACTTTAAGCAAAAAGACTCAATTAGATTAGATTGGATTGGATTGGATTGGATTGGGTTATCAACTCTACCCTACAGTACAGTACAGTATAGCATAGAAGTGAGTATTCAAAACGATTTACAAAATAAATTGACACAAAAAACATTTTCAATTTTTCAAACGCTTTGACAGTCTTTTTGAGCAGAAATTTTCGGTCAATATTTCAGACGACAAACACATTTTGCATAAATTCCTTTCCCATTACTCTACTCTAATACAGTATAATATAGTATAATATAGTATAATATAGTATAATATAGTAGTATATACTGTGGTAGTATATAGATTGGTGCGAAAGTTGTTTAAAATTTAATTTTCGCTTATCTATAGTCGAGAGAAAATATTAATAATTTTTTGCAAATAAACCGAAAAATAACATAACTTTTACTTTTTTTAACACAAACTAAACGATTCGATGAGTTATTATATGGAAGCGAAAGGAAAATATAATATTTATTTTTAATACATTTTATGCAAATATAAAACAATTTTTTCTTCTTATCGAAACTTTAATATCTTTTTGGTTGCTTTCGAAGTGAATGAAGAAATAGTGAGACATAGAAGTAGAAGAAGTAGATCATTGAGTGGTAGAAGTTGAGGTGAAATAAGTGCGAAAAGAGATTGAAATGAAATACGAAATTTGAGAATTGATTTTTGGGAAAATGTGAGAAAACATTAATTCCTTTTGTCCTAAACTCGTTTTCTATCGCTTTTATTACTCAAGCGATAGAGTTTAGAGACGAGACGTGATTTGAGACTCAATTGCGGTCTTAAGTGTCGAAAAGAGAAGAGAAGAGAACAAGTCTTATCAGCGCTTCCAATGCCACTCATTTCAGTCTATCTTATAGTATAATATAGTAGAGAATAGTTATATCAGAGTATAGTATGTATAGAATAGTCATACAGTAGTATACAGTATATGATATAATGAATAGTTTGAGTTTGTGATCGAAAACAGGTTTTCATAAATGCATTCAAAGCAATGAAAGAGCGATCGATTGCAGCGAAAAACTCCGAAAGTATTATTCGCGATAAAACCAACACTTCATTCACTCTTTCATTCACTCATTCAGTCACTCTTACCCAAGAAGACACTCTTCAGTCCACAAGACACAAGAGACAAGTCTATGGCCGAGAGTGAGAGCAGAAGAGCTCAAGATGTGCCAAACATTTCATTGTTTGCGTTTCTCTAATTAATTTTCATCTCTACTATTCAAATAGACAATAAGTGTGACGATGATGACCACTACCACCAATACTACGACCCCCACTGCCACCACTTCCTCCCCCATTGCTGTTTAATTGGTTTTGAGTTTTGGAAATAATTTTGTCGAAAATTGATTATTTTTGGCTAAAAGTTGAGTCAAAGACTGAATGAATGAATGAATGAATGAATGAATGAATGAATGAATGAATGAATTGAGTCTTTTGTTCACTTATTATGGATTTTTTGTTACCTCTTATTGCGAGCAGAGCTCAACTACTCTGATGGCAGAGCACGAGCACTACGAGCACTATTCGCTTGAAAAGATTTATTGTTAAATACTTTACTCTTAATTCAAACTTATTTTAATTCTATTCAAACTTTGATACGAATATAACTTCAAATAAATCAAAGTTTGCCTCAAAAGAGCAAAACTATTCTTTTGAGAGCACTTTAAGTCATTAGAGGCAGAGATGAACTCATTTTTGAGATTTGATTAAATTTTTGAGCACTTAATGCCTCTAACGTTGAATCAAAATAGTCTTTTCATTCAATTATTGTTTGCATTCAAAACATTTGGTCCGAAAAGAGCTAATAATAAGCGAATAACTATTCGACTGAAGTTAATATTAAATGGCTTTGACTGTAACTCAACTCTTATGAGTGGGTTATCGATGCCATCACTGATCACAAGTGAAAGCAATTTAATAGCCATTAGTGTCGACTCTCTGGACAGCGAGTGGTCAGCGAGACATCAACTCTTCGGTCACTGCTGTCCAGTAATCAGATTTCGCTCTTTTCGCTCTATTCTTCCAACCAGTCTCTCCTCTCCTCTCCTCTCCTCTCCTCTTTGTCTCTTCGCCATATCCACCCTCTCCTCCCTCTCCTCCCTCTCCTCCCTCTCCTCCCTCTCCGCCATATCCTCCGCATACCTTCAGTTCACTTCTAATCTAATTATTTTCCAAATATTTGTTTTGTATTCCAAAAGCATATTCTCTAAAACAAAGATTCTTTTCTCTTGTTTGGAAGCGGTTGTCGTTATTCGTCGTGTTTTACATGCATTTAATTATCAATTTTCTTCTCTTTTGCATTAATTATATCAATTCATACTATTTATTAGACATTAATTAGTTTCCCAGTTCGAGATGGAGCTGGAGATGGAGCTGGAGATGGAGCTGGAGTTGGCAGTGCTCGCGCTCGACTAAACTAAGCAAAAGTAAGTCTTAATTATAATTCACTTATTTCTCGGACTTATCTCTAATTGATTTATGAATCTCTTTCTCTTTATATCTATCTATATCTCCGTTTAGAACATTAGAGTAAAAGCAATACTAACTCTATGTGTAAACTAATGCTAACTCTAACCCAAACTCCAATATCGATGCCGTACAGCAAAACATCGGTGCATAGCAGTGAAGCATAGCATACGTATTGGGTATTGCACTGTAGCTGCAGTCAAACTATTCTCACCTAAACCTAAAAAGTTTGAATATCTATACACTTAATGGCATTGTTTTGAGTCAATAAATCATTAAAAAGTGTTTCGTTTTGTGTTTGACTCCAAATTAATGACTCTTTTCTTTTATTTTCTCATTTTTTACTACAATTGATGACTTTTTGCCGCAATATTTCGCTTTTAAATATAAATCAAAACAAATCTGTTTTACGAATAGATAAAAAACCGATTTTATAATTAATTGTTTTATTGCAGTAATTATTGCCTTCAAAGCAAAGCCAAACTCAAATTCAAACTAAAACTCAAACTTATTCACTCTTTTGCATAACTTATTTTCAATTATAATTAATGAAAATTTAATGCACTATTGTTTTTAGGGCTTATTCTTTCAATTTTTTCATTAGATAGGCTTAAGTCTTAATTCAAGTCTTAATGCCATCACAGCCCGGCTCTGCTCTGCTCTGCTCTGCTCTGCTCTGCTCTCAGCTCTACTGCCAATGCCTTCACAGCAACGCATCTCTTGCTTTGATCCGTATATTCACAAATACAACATATTTGAAAATATTCTATTCAGTCGTATAGTAATCGATATTTAATATTGTATTTCATTTATTCACTAATTGACTCAAACTTATAATCAAATAATCAATAAATTAACGCAAATTTTAATTAATTCAAACCAATATTAATGAAGTTAAAGCCAATACTATAATAATGACAATTGTCAAGCAATTTGTAAATTCAAGCATTCACTGCCTTTAATTGCAAATTAGTATTGAATCGATTTTTCGCTTCAATACACTTCTAATCCTAATTGAGATTTCAATAAGTTTTGTGAAAAACTTTTCACACAAAAGCCTAAAAACGAAAAATGCGTTTTCGGCCAACATTTCAACACTTTATTAGCTTTGATTGACTTTAACGCTAATTAATTTCAATCATAATTTAGACTCGAATTGAGAGAAAAAAAAGTCGAAATGCAATTCAAAACAAATGCAATCATTCATTAGTGAAGCGATGATAGCAATTAAGTGGCGGCACTGTTGCCGAACGCCTTTCCTCCCTGTGCTCTCTCGTCAATGTGTTTGTGCAGTGCCTGGCGTTGTGCATATAATCTGTTTGATCGCATATGATATGATAGTATTGTCGCAAATGTTCAGTTGAGTCTGAAATTGCGATTTTCTGCTTAGACTCACATTCAGCTACAGTTGCAATGTCTGACACTTAATCAATCCGTAAAAACGGAGTGAAAACGGATTTTCATTCAAATATCTCACGATTGCGACTGAATTTAGTGCTGAATTTACTGCACACATAAATTTCATGTTATTAACGCCACACCAACTCCAACACAACTATTTTCTCTGCTTTTGCTTTGTTTTACTCATTTTTATATATTTGATAACAAAAAAAAATATATAATTCTCGACTCAACTCCACTTTTGGCTGTCATTGCATCGCATTCTCATTTTCTCTATCAATATGTCGTCATATATTAAAATAACTTTATATCAGATTTCACTCTCGCATAACCATAACCAGCACCCATTCAACCATCTCACTCGTCAACCCTCCCCTCCCTTCCTTGCCCCCAATAGACAACAGACGTTAAGCAAGGCATTTTGCATCAATTGTCTAATTTTTAATCAAAATAATGTTTGACTCGTTTAACGCTTTCTATTAATTAATGGTTTATTTAATTATTTATCAAAACTATTAATTTGAGGCAAAACACAAAATTGAGTCAAACTATCGACCTTTGAGTCAAAGGAAAGTGTTTGAAAGCATCAAAGCCTATGTTCTAAACGCATCTTATATTGACTAAACATTCAAATGAGAGACTCAATGAGAGACCGTTTTGTAATGACTGCGAAGAGAATTGGTCCGAAAAGCCATTATCGGCTCTTCTATTGATTTGTTAGTGAGAGTGAGCGCAGAATTATCTAAATTGGATGAATCGGATGAATCCAATTCAATACACTTATGCACTGATGAGCCATTGGAAAGAGTGAAAGTGTTCGGTAGCGAAACGTCTTATATTTATTAAGATTGGAGTGAATGTGCATTTTGTGCATTTTCTCCAATAGTTTCAGTGATTGATTGCTTCTTTTACAATCTTTTTGCTCTCAAACCTCTATTTCGTCGCAAAACATCGTTCCGTTATGTGTTGTTTGCAAACAATAGTTTATGTCGAAAGACTATAACTCCAAATGCTTTCCAAACGCTATCAATGCTTACTGTATATACAGTACTCTATTGTATTCTACTCTATATTCTCTATATTCTGTATATTCTCTATACGAATGCAGTGTTTGCTATGTTTTGCCCCTCTAAGACCACTTTCTTGCATAACACTCATAATTTTTATGATTAGTAATACGAGAGTATTGTTGAGCACAGCATAACAGTTACTCCTGTTATAACTACTGGTGCTTCACTGCAATGAAGCACACTATAGTATACATGCATAAGACTTCACTGCAACGCCTAAGAGTTTTACAGTAGAGTATGCAATACAAATAGCCATATATACTGTATATACAGTAGAGTAGAAAATTCATTATTAGCCAAATCTCTTGCGAAATATTTGTCATTAATTTCTGACGTTTAAAGCAATGGTTAATAAGAGAGCAAAAGAGATGAAAAAGTGGTTTAATTTGCTTCGAATCTCTTGTCTGCTGTTATTTTAAAGCCAAGAATGCATTTAAATAATAGAAAGTAATAGAGATTTGATGGAGAATTGAGTTATGGTTTAGAACATAGTATACATGAGATGTCATTTGTTTCACTGCAAACATAATTCAAGAATTACTGCAACAAAAGAGTCGATCAATACATACAAAACTAATCCATTGAAAGCAATAAAACGTAATCCAAATGTAATTCTGAGATATTTTGACGTCTATTGAAATGAATGGAAATATTAATAATAAAACAATTGATTATCAAAACTCGATTCGAAATGATAAACGATTTGTAGAGAAATTGCCTGAAATTCAATTCAATTCAATTCACTCACGAATGCCTTTGAATGTCTAAATCTAAAACTAAAAT
>JAQIYC010000113.1:0-20321 GCA_034699545.1 Porobelba spinosa
GGAAAAAGTTCATTAATTCGAGTTTTATTTGAGTTTATTTTTATACTGAGATCTCATTTACTATAAATTTGTGGATTTCCATGAATTGATTATATTTTTTTCAAATCTCATTAACCCAAATATAATTTATGTAATGAATTCCTAAATCATTAAATCAAATAATAAATTGTTTTTCTCTTAAATTTATTTCAAAAACTAATATTTATATAACAGTTTGACTTTTATTTTGACTTTTCATTAATAATTTATAAAACGGAGTCTTTTTCCAAATCACTATCAAATCGATTGAGTCATTGGTCACACCTTTCGACTTAATTACTAAAAATTTGAATTAAAGTCGATTTGAAGTTAAATGATATTAAAGTAAAACTTAATTTCAAATAAATTGCTGAAAAAAAGTTGATAAAAATAAATTGAATTTATTAACATTATTAACATTATAGATCTAAATTAGCTTCAATTAAATAAAAGTCGACTTTATATTCTAATTGATATTTAAATTATATCTGAACATGCTTCAAATGCAGTTGGTAATAAAGTTAGAAAATAAAATTTTATTTATTCAAGTTTTCATATAGGGTTCTATAAATTAATTATTATTAATAATAAAACATGAAACTAAAAATTTTTATTATAAAGTAACATGATCAAAGTCAATAAATAGTATTAGTGTTAAACTTATGTTTGAAATGATTGCGTCGACTATGGTATTGAAGATTTATATGCAGTCGAACTGTAACACTACAGTTGCTCTTTATTATAGCTTAACCTCAAATTCAAATTCAGAATTAACTCCGAATATCGTGTGCACCGGCACTGGCTATTACTCATTGCGAACTAATTTTATTTATTTAAAAACTCTTACTTTGGCGACGGTTTAGCAATCATTCAACGATTCCATAATATAATTATGTTTATAGAATAGAAGAACTCAATTAAAATGCGAGTAAAATCTCAAATTTCAAAAACTCAAACTAATTTTCGGCCGAAAATAATAATAAGATTATATTTTATATCTAAACTCGAATTCATTTTTAGCAATTTAGGTGTCAAAGAATTTTTGTGGCTTTCGGTCTAATTTATATTCAAAACCAAATTATAAGATATAATAAATTAAATCAATTGTTCACATCTGCACTAATTAGTAAAAATAAAAGTTTTCATTTTAAATATTTATTGCTTTGATTTTCTGAAAATCCTGATAAAAAATTTAGATTAAGAATAATTTAAGTTAAATAAACCTAATGTTTAAAAAATACATTTTGATTAATGCAAAGCGAGAGAGACGTAATCGAGTATTTGATTTAAAAGTTTGGTTCAATGCCTAAGAATTAGATGATTTCGGTCTCAAACTGTTATGCAATTAAATTATGATAAAATAGTTGACACAATGAATCAATTGAATTGAATGAACTCTTTTGTTCGCTTGTATGCAAACATTGCACATATTATTCACGAAACTTCAATGCGCTTTGAATTAACAAAAAAATGAATAATTGAATGCCTTTAGAAAATAACTTAATTGATAACAAATGTTCAAAATCTCTGGAAAAAATACTTTCGATAAGCGATTTATTATACGAATTTCAAATAAAATAATTTTTAAACAAACATAAAAATGAAGAAATATTTAGATAGCTAAATGTGCTCTGGATTCAATCAAGCGTTTGAGTTAAGCACAGTTTATGGCATAAATATAATTTAAGTTTTTATATATTATATAATAATTTATTTTTTAAAAGAGTTATTTATATCAAAAGCCAATAGTAATAAATTCAAAAACTGTTATGAATTGCGTGTTTGGATTGAAAGCACATGTCTTTCTCTAAATCTTTTTTTTGAAATTTTTTTCTTTGAATCGGAATTGCTTTGAATGAAAGTTCTTATTAAATTCGTTTTCTTTTTATTTAACTTATTCTTTTGAATAGAGAATAGAAATAAAAATACAATTTATATGATATGTGAAGATCACTCCGAGAGTCGATGAATTGAATGACACGACTCCGGGTCTAAAAGTTTCGATTCACTGGTTCTGGTAATCTCGGAATTGTCTTTATCAGCGCCGGCAATGCGCACTGGATTTCGACAACAAAAACAATTATTCACTCAATATATCACTATTTCTTTAAGACTCAAATTTGGATTTGTTTTTCTGAATAATTCTTCAATTTTGCCCAAAATGCTAGAAATGTGCGTTTATTAGGAAATAATAAAATTTTTAGAATTCAATGGAACTAATAATTTGAGTTAAACTAAAATAAATCAAATTTAAACAAAAATTTTAAAATAATTTCTATATTACAGAAATATAAAATAAATTCAAAAACAAAACTTAAATCAAAAACAATAAAAACTAGAGCTTAAGCTCCAAAAAATTGTTATAATATTATAGACATTTTTGAGTTTATTTTTGGCTTTTCTTTGAATTTAATTCTGTTTTTCACAAAAGTATTTCAGAACTGAAAGTAATTCCTTTAACATATTGTTTGTATAACTGAGTCTATTATTGAGTACATTATTAAAAGCGTTTCAAATATAACAAATAATTTTCTATAAATCTTGTTTTGATTCAAACTTATATAATATGTTGAATATAATGAATATCTTTATTGAATTGATTCGAATATATTATTGCATTTATTGATTAAATGTCCAATAATTATGTCATTAGATCAGCAAAACTTTTAAAGTATTTGATTGCAATACTTGACGACAAACTCGAAACAGCTATTAATCAAACAATTATAAGTTTATAAATTATAAGTTTGTGTTTAAAATAACTAAAACCTAAAATTCTATTCAAATATTTAATTCCATTGCACAGGCATTGGAACAAAAGTTATTCAATTGTTTTCTCGACAATAAATCTTTTCAAGTGATTAATGTTCGACTCATTAATTCCAATATTTTCTCTCGTTTTTTGCAAACATTATTCATTTTAATTAATTAAAACTTTAAACGCATAATCTAAACGAGTTCTAATTTAAGAAAATTTATTTATTAACAATTAATCTTTTGAGTGAGCCAGTGCCATTTGTTCCAACCGAATCTAACCTACCAAACCATTTGCATACTCTAGTTCTTCCACTGAGCGGACCGGTCATAACGGGCAGTCGTTCCAAATACAAAGTCGGAGATATAGGTAATGAAGAGCTAACTGCGATTCCAACACTTTTATAGTCTTTTTATTTTCATTGACGTATTGCCGAAGAGCTAAAACACAGAATTTATTTTCGTCTTTAATAGTAGTAGAGATACAATATATTAAACGCTTTTAACTTATTATACGTTTTTATAGTATCGTTGAATTGCACTTCAGCCAAGAGTAAGCCCTCGGCGTCATTAAAGTGGTAAGTCTTCAGTTTTATGGACTCGTATTCGCTCTCAATAGATATTTTTATTGCTTTTAATTTTTTCTCCGTATATCTAATCCATAATAATTTTGTTCCAACTTTAGGTACATTAATGATCAAGAAGTAAGTGTTCACTTATGCTATGCAATCATTTTCATACATTTTGTATAATACTCTTGTCTATCGATAATTTGAAAACGAGTCTCACTTATGATAACGAGTGCAATGTTTGCATACATTGATAGACTGGTAGTGAATACGAGACCGTCTACTCGACTACACTTCATTCGGATGGACTCGAGACCAGTAGTTTGAGTCTCAAATATATTGCAAACGAAAAGGTTAGCGAAAGTCAATTTAATCGATAAATGAAAAGTATGTGAAAGGAGTTCTGCTATGAGTAGAAAAGTGATATATATTTAGATTCGATAGTTGCCCTGCTCCCTCTGCTCCCTTTGCTCCCTCTCCTCCCGTGCACACTGCAGTACAACACAGTAGAGAAGGGTAGAGAACGGTAGAGGGTATAACTATGTTTATATTGTACATTGCAGCATTTTCGAAACGGCAATAATATGCGCTTGAAGTGTACGGCAACCATATCGCGAATGTACACAATGAGCAACGAAGCGATGGCAGCCGGAGAGCTCGATATGAAGTCTTCAGGTCTGCACATAAGTGAAAACCTGAGTCAAGGTATTTGCCATCAGTTACTGGAATTTCTTTCTATTCTTTATTATATAAACCAAATATAATATACTCAACGACACAATACCCACTCTATTCGGGGAATTCAATTCGCTCTTCAAATATCAAATATTATATATAAATACAATTGATTTTTGTAGTAAAGATCGCGAACTTTCTATTTATTATATAAATATATCTTTTTCGCACACTTTTTCAATTCGATAAAATTAAATCATATAATCTTTCGAATAGTAATATGTAAATAGAGTATAGACTCGACTCTCAATACAAATGGATTTAATTCTTGAATTCCATATAAATAAGCGAAAGATTCAATTCTCGCACTCATTGTTCACTCAATTTTAGAGTAAACTTAAAGCAAATCAAAGCAAATCTTATGAACTTTATATCATTCGCTATACAAACAACAATTGCCGACAATTGTGTAAAAACACTTTTTCTAATTCAATTATTTTATTCACTTTATTCACCTACCAGTGCGAGACTCGGGTGCGTCGGTAGTGTCGCTGAGCATGGGTTGGAACGTATGGCTGCACCGGTGCTTTTGCCTCCTCAGCGCTCTCATCGTCTACATAATCGGCCGGACATGAAGTGATTTGTCGATATAATTATATAAATACTGTTTACATAGATATATGATATGATATGAAGTATTTTTATGGCCTAAGACTTAGTTTGACTCAACTATAAAACGAGTGACCAGTGATGACAATAATGACAATAATTAATTGCATTGACTATCACTCAACTCGGATCTGCTATAACATAAATGGCCAAACATTTGCACAATTACTTCGACTCAAAGTCTATTCACTTAAGTCTGGATGCGATGGCATATGTGATGGCAGTTGTCGGTGAATATGAGTCAAATTGCAAACATATAATTGTTTTGTTAGCTTATGTGGACAATACTACTTAATATGAGCCGACATTGAGATTGTGTGCAATAGTGTTCTCAATCACGTTCTCCTCATTGAAAAAGTGCTCCGAAATCGCAATCAGATTCAGATTTGGATTTTTAAGCGACGAGTGCTCTCATGCACTCCTATTGCTGTTGCAGATCAAGAGCCTAAGCCATACAAATGCAAGACTCGAGTGATTTCCCTCGCGAGCCAATGCATTTGGTGATGAAGACATCCAACTCAAGACAACTCGACATCAATGCAACTCGTATTACTGTTTTATTGCAGTATATACTACACCAATGCTAGTCTAGAGAACATACGGTATTCTAATTGTTGTACACAATATATTGATAGGTATTTGTAATATACGGCTCACACATACAGAATATACTGTATATCTATTACAATATATTTGTAGTATAAAACACATTCAGACAATAAACTTACACTTTATATAGTGCTAAACAAATAGATAATTATTATAATAATTGTGTAAATAATTAATAAATTGTTAATCTATGAGAAGCGCCTAATTCTGACAACAATTCTGTTAATGAAACCAATTTACCAAAAAGTAAACTAAAAAGTGAACTAATTTAGACTGTGATCGTGCAATTCGAAACCTACACAATATTGTCTAGTTCAGTTTTCAACGAGTAATGACCACTCGTTTTAACTTTTAATGGTTGACACGGATCACATACACCACCAGAAATAATGGTCAATACTGTAATGCGGTAATGCTCATTTGCTACCTAAGTCTAACCCGGCTAATGTAGCTCTACTTCAAACTTAAATTCACTCGAACTTAGCCAAACCGAGTAGTGAGACACTAATGCCTGATCTTTACACATAATTTATGTATAATTTCAATCCAGACAATTTCAATAAAATTTAAAGTTATGAGAGATTTAAATCAATTGAAAATTGACTTTAATTGAAAACATTATTCAGTTTTTAAAATAGTTAAAATGCCATCAAATGCAACGACTGTTAAACATAAATCATGTTCTCTAAAACATTTATGAAATTCATCTTAATCTGAGACTAACAGTAAAGTAAGTAAAATTCATACGTTTTATAAACAACCTACTTTAAAGCATCTAAATTAGTTATAAGAATAAATTAGTAACACTTACCAGGACCATCTTTAAAAGCTCATGATCAAATGCTCTTCTAATCAATTGTTAAGTAAATAATTTAAAAAAGAATTCGTATTTAAATATAAATATAAATAATTTGTATAAATATAAACCCAAGTCTGAAGTACAGTATGTTTCGATGGCTTAACACATAAATTATGTCTAAAGATCTATGCAATAGCCAGTGAATAGAGTAACGTCTGAATGCTTACCAACAGATTTGTATGTTATTTGTACTGAACATATAATCTAATACTTGTATTGATTTCAATTAGCAATAGTTATGCACATAAGTCAGAGTCAGTTTGTTGGCGAAGCAGATAAAGCGGTCTTTTGTTATACAACACACTATAACACTATAACTATGAAATACTATGAAATACTATGAAATGCTATTTCGTATATAAAGGGAGTAATAGTTATAGCGTTTAATGTATTTCAAGTACTACTGACACTACAAATTTAATTGCTGTAATCATTATTTATTTTCACTTTTCTTTCTTCTTTCCTTTTTTCGTATAAAAGTTGACTCAATCTGTATCTAAGAATTTGAAGTTAAAAGAAAAGAAAATAAAATGAAAAAAATGCGATAATAAGAAACGATGCGATCATTTATTTGTTTAAATGAGTTTTTCTGTGAGTTTACACACGAGAAGAATATATTTAATATATCTAATAGTATTTAATATGTTTAATAGTGTTGATCTCACGCTTACACTCGCATTATTAGGTTAGAAATAATTTTTCTTTTTATTCGATAATCACATTAAGACCGAAACAGACATTTACGTACCGCCAGTATTGGCTTTCTTTTCACACATTCAAATGGCATAAGATATGGCGTAACGGATGTTGTCTAATGTCATAGTCTTTCAATGTAATAGATTTTATATTTTACCTGTTTTTCTATATTCGATATATAGCAGCAGTACTTGTGGTATTGATCTGTTGAAAAATTGATAATATAATACAAATACATATCCGCATAAAATATATGCATAAAAGTCACGATATTTTATGTAATATATTCAATGGAGAAGAAAGAAAAAACAATTTCAGAGTTGACTATATATTTGGCTATATTTGGCTAAGCAGTAGAATCTGATAATTTATTTATTGACTTCGAATTTCAGGTTATTTTACATTTCTCCCCGAACTAATTTAACTAAAAGTAAATAATGTTTTCAACTTTTTACACAAACAATATTTATTCATAAATTTATTTAAAATATTCGCAAAACAATTTTTAAAGAATAAGAATAAATAATAAAATAGGAATAAAAAAAATTTTAGAAACAAAATTCAATTTCCAAATGCATTAATAGTTTTTTGAAGCCATAAATAGAATTGTAATAGAATTGAAACCGTAGTTATTGGCGAAAAACTGGACTAAAACACAAACTATAAAATCTATTACTATTTTCACTAATAGATTAGCTCATTCTGTAAGCCCGTATCATATGCTAACTAAACAAAAACCATTTTTGATACACTTTTTTTTTGATTTCAGATTCATTATATTCAGAACTCCTAAAGATAAAAAATATTTTGGCAAAAAAGCTCATTAACCTCATGAAAAATGCATGAGTTGACAAAACGTGCTGATCGGCGCTTATAATATATACCAGTCAAGAGTCGGCTGACTAACAGTATGAAGTCTATCATAGAGTTACTTACGTTTACGCACTCTATCAAAACCGAGAGATTTTCCAACACTAACACACTTTCAACAATAAACATAACAAAAATAAGTAAAAATGACACTTAATATATCAAATGAGTAGAGAAGATAACTTTTTACCCGATGTCTCGTAGAATATCCAAACCTATCGAATCAAGAGTTCACTTCATTTACGCTCTATCTATAGATTTTCAGTTTTATTATCACATCTCTCGCATCGCTCGCATCGATTCATTTTTATTTGAATTAGTTTTATAATAATTTTTGATTTAAATTCAAATCAAGAAAACTGTAGAAAATTAGTTGAAAGAAAATTTGAAAATTCTCTAATCGTTAATCTTTGACTCAATTGAAAATAAAAATTATTAATTAAAAGTCATTGAAAAGATTGCCTTATTTTCGAAATTTGTTTTAAAGATATATAGACTAAACGGTAATTTTAATCAATTATTTGCAAAACTTTTTTCTTAGAGAAAACATTTTTAAAATACTTTGCTTTAATTGTATGAATTGATTAAAATGAAAAGAATTTACAGAAAGTTATGCTAAAAATTTATATTTAATATAACATTTTTAGTCAACACTTTCGAGAGCTTAATAATGTGTAAAAATGTCACCTTTTTATGACAGTTGGCGACTCGACATCGTTATAGAGGCCAAACACTAACCGATTCTGTGCTCAAACTCATTAGGTTTTCGAGAAAAGCCTTAAAAATTGTCCATAACTTCAACATTCGATGCATACAATGCATACAAAATATTTCTAAAGTACTCCAAAAATCATTGATATTTGAAAAAAGGGGTCAAAACTTCAATAAATATATTACTGTTTACTTTTCACAAATAAAATAAACCGCAATTGAGTTTTATTGAACAAAATTTTACACAAAGAATTTCTTAAGAATTGTAGAATTTAATGAAGAAAAAACGTATTAAAATATGTATAATATTTGGATAAAAATATCAATTTATATGAAATGCAACTCTCAGTGCAGTATTTGTTGTCTAAAAAATGCTTTGTAAGCCTAAAGTGTGAGTAATTATATGGCAATAATTATTAATGCATTTCGAGATATTAAACAATAAGCTCTTATACGGCTTAGTGTTGAAAAATATAGTTAACTTAATTGTTTTGATTCATTATTATGAACAGTGAAAACAATTACAATATTCTGTGTATAATGTGTCTAAAGCTTTAATGAAGAGAATTAAGTGAATTAAAAAAAATAATAATTGAGTATATTTGAACCGAACATAAGATTACGATAAAGGCATATGAATTGTTGCATAACTAAATTTCGAATAAATTAGAAAGTTTTATAACCATTCTCAAATTTAAAGAAATGCATGAATGTCTAAATTGTAAAACTCTGCTAATGAGCACTCGTTATCTGTGCAAAAATATATTGATTTGTGGCAAACATTTAGCGCTGCTTACAGTTTGTTGTGTTTTAGTACTGTTCTATCGATAGAGAAAAGTAGAGCAAACGTGTTGTGAGAGAAATGATAGGAAAAAGAGATTTTCGGTTTGATATTTGATATAATGTATGTTTCACACAATGACATTATTATCATAAGTTTAGATGAATTGTTTCGGCAATACATTCGATAAGTCATAGTCGGATAGATAGTGAAGAAATTGAGTCTTAATTCAGTAAAAACAATGCGAAATATCAATAGAGAGTACAGAGTATATAGAGATGCGAACAACTGAATCATTGCTTTCATGTTTAATAATTGATTTTTCTATTATATTTTCCTTACATTGAATTGTTCGCTAAAAATATTGGAGCAAAACAAATAGATTCCGAATCTATTATTTATTTGCTTTTGGATTAAGCCAATTGAATTTTTTACCCTGCTAACAAATGCGTAACAGTCCCGGTGCTTGGACAAGAATTGTACTGGATTGTATTGATATGTCGGCAGCTGGCTTGACAAGGACTTGCTATTTCATCTTGTTATTTTTGCAACCAGATCAAATTTGTATGATTGATAAAAGTGAAAACTAATTAGTTATTTAAACGTTTGAGGGAATGGAGGGAATGGAAGAAATGGAGTGAAGTGAGTGAAGTGGAGCCGTTGTGTTATTAGTTCGGAACTAAGATCCAATAGATCGGGTGCTCTAATATATGGGCATTTATAAGCAAAACTCATTTAAGTTAAGCGATTCGATGTCTCAGTGTTTGACTCAATGAGAAACTGTTAATCTATATTCTAATGAGAAGACAGACTATAAATGAGTTAATCTTAAGAGCTCTGCCAACAAAGGAAAAGCTTTAGTGAATGTATTTGAATATATTCTCTATTTTTCAAACCGAAAGACATTGAAACATAAGAATTGCCGAATAAAGTCAAATACATGTAAATAAATAGAAAACATTTGTGTTATGCCGTCTAATAAACTGTCAGTATATTAGAGTTGGTTTACACGAAACTCGAAACTATTTCTATAATAATGTTCTATTTTATTTCGTTTTCATTATTTTTAGCCATAAAAGTGGCAAAAATTAAACCCAAAACTACTCTCCAATGAAATCACGTGAAGCTATTTGTAGAAGAAATGGACATTTTTGTATCGTTTGTATCCGCGACACACACTCGACAATAATGTTGATTAAGTCGTGTTATGTTTGACTTCTCATACAAGCAATCGACGCACAAATTAAATTTGGTCGACCGGTCGGTGCCATTACTACTACATAACTTATATTTGATATTACTGTATATCATATCGCGTACACATTCTATGCAAAGTTGGTGTCTTCGCCACAATTCATACTTTACCCAATAAGACATTACTCGCAAACATAAAAGTCTCACTTTTTTACCCTCTCTTCTCAAAACTTTTTTAGCATTGAGTGAAATTATAAATGTATTTACAATTCAAATGTGATTAAGTGTTGGATCTTTTCATAACTCTCTTCTGACTCCGGTTTCACTCTTTCCTCTCAACTTAATGTCAATCGAGTTATACGTTAGCGCTACGACTCTTCCCCCTCCGAGTCAGTCAATGACAATATTTAAAGCAATTTCTATGTTTTGCCTAAAATTAGATCATAAACACAACACAACTGGAGTCGAGCAGACATTTCGCACATCTCTTGACATAATGGGTTCGCATAACTGTTTGAAATTAAATTTCACATTTAGTTCACATTTAGATTACATTCGTTTGAATTTTTCACTTTTGACTCCATTTTTACAAAAATAATTCCCAAAAGCAAACCAGCGATTCATACATTTTATACCGACCTTCCCGTAAACGCATCGGGAATTGGACTTATTTTCGCAAACATTTTCGGAACAGCTATTTATCAAAATTTTATTAATAGAAAATAATATTTTAAAGTTCTTTCTCGAAGTGAAAAGGGCTTTAAAACGAATCATTGAATGAATTGAATGGAATTAAATAAATGCATTATTCTCTGTTGAATGGGTTAAAGAGTACCATGCTAAAAATAAAACTCTTAAATCTATATTTCGAATATTATTTTCAAATTTTCTTAAATATATTTAAGTTTAATATTTATTTATGAGAGCTCTCGAAAAAGTTTGAGAAACTCTATAAAAGCCAACAAAATATCAATGAATGCGAAACAGATTTCCAAATCAGTAATTCATGTTATGTTTGCGCATAAACTTCATTCTTGTCTTACAATTAGAGTTGTCTTTTCGATTCATTTTTCATAGAAATTAATTGAATAAAACAACTTTCGGTTTTAGGGGTGACCAAGCTTACATTATTGTTATAGAGATTTGCATCAATACTAATGTAATGAAGTGAAAGCAACGAAAAGGGGCAACACTTGGGGCAGAATGGCATGAATGCAGTGTTGGCTTTGTTTTAATAGCAATACAACTTAATACTACGATTTGTATTATTTATTTACTTTTTAGTGTTATTTCAGTTGTTTTCTTTATAAAAACACTATAAATCACTTAATTGTTGTATAATAACAACAATCTAATCATAACTATTGTAATGATTATATTATTGTCAAGTTTTAACAAAACACAACAAAATTGGTTTGTTTTTACAGTTTGTCACGAATTCAGTGAAATGTTTGTATAATATCATGAATTAGAGCAGATATCGAAATGTCGGTCAATGTCTTTAAACTGAGTAATCAATGAAAATACAATTAAATGGCTAATTAAGTTTACTTTTATACTTATTTAATCCATTTAATGATTTACTTTACTTTTATTTTATTGAATTTAAAATCTATTACATGTTTAGTCTTAGGCCTTAATTAAGTTAATTGTCTTATTATTTGAATCTTATAAATAATAGTTATAAAAAGTAAAAGAATCAATGAAAACTAAGCCAGACTAAAATTAAAGAGCGGTAAGCCTGTGGTGAGCCTGTGGCCACCCCTTATTCGTTTTGGTTTATTATTATTACTATATTTGTTGTGAAAAGCGTGTTATGAACTGAAACATTAATATAAGTCAGTTATGTATTCCAGCCTCAAGTTATCTGAAGATAAATAAAATAAGAGTAAATTCACTTATAGTTATTTCTATTAAAATTTGCTTAACATTGCTTAACATTTACTACTTTTAGTGATTTTTTCCTTTTCCTAATCTATCTAACAATCGATCTTTTATTTATGTTTCGATTTTTATATAGAAATAGTACTAAACTTAAACATTAAGAAAATAATAATTTTGTTAAAAACTATTTTCTTATGTAAAAAGAGAATCCAATTGTGCAAAGCGTCTGAAGAGAAAAGTGAAGTTAAGTTTTTATTTTAACAATCTTTTAATCAATAGTTTTCTTATTCTAAAAACTCATTCATTAAACTTAAAGTATTCTTAATGTAAACGACTCTCAGAACGAGAAAAATCATTAATTAAGTTAAAAGAGTGCTATTGAAAGAACTCTTAAAACAAATTTCGGTATCAATTAGTGATAATTATGAACGAAAAATCATTTTTTGATTTTCTTTGCCTTTTAATGAAAAGAAAAGATAATTAACCAAAAAATTAGGTTTAATTAAGAGCTACGGAGTTATGGAGTTGTAGTTGACGTTAAAGTAGCTTGTGCAAATTTGGAAAATGTTTTTAAAGCGACAACATTTGCAGACATTAAAACTTTAATTGATTTAGATGTGACTCTTGTGATGGAAGTATAGTTTTCTCAGTTTATGTTCATTTTAATTGAAATTTATGTAAAAAAAAATATTTTAATTCAAAACAACTATTTTTATTTCACTTAAAATTAATTACTGATTAAGTAATTTGTAATTAAAACGTGTTTGAAATGTTATTTTCATAAAAGTGATAAGTTTTGGAAATTACGTTTAAAGCCAAAGCACTTAAAGCCAATTTGTATAGAGATTGTAGACAACAAATACTCTCGTCATTCGAATTGTTTGCGAAGTATATAAAGTTATGTATTTGTGTTTAATTGATTGATTTGCGGAACAAGTTTTTTCAATTAAATATGATTGCCTTCACAGACATGAGTGATGCAGTTATCCGATTGCCTACCAGTGCTCTCCAGGCCCAGCGAACTCAAAATTGATAGCTATTACGTCTGACAACCAATCGCTCAATTTTGAACTCATCCCTAAATAACTTATAAAACATTAAAAATTCAAACGCATCTAATCGTCTGCTTTTGTTTCCCATAGATATCTCTAATTTTGTTTAGACATTATATTCAAAAGTTATTTCAATGAATATTTATTTTTTATGTTTCGAAAAAAAGTTAGTATCAATTTAACCCATTAAAAATATATTTTTATATGTGATCCTTTAACTAAATTATTTTTAAGACTTTTTTGGGGGTTTATAAAGTAAAAAGTGAAAAATATTTTGAAAAAACTGTTATCTCTTGCACTTAAGGCATAATAAACAACTTAAAGAGAGAACAACTGTTTGGCAATACTATGAAAATATAAAGTAATGCAAATTTTATTTATGTCTAAATAGAGAAAAGGGGGAAATTTCTTTAGTTGCGAATAGCTATACAGTTGTGTAATATTAGTGTTTTCGCCAAATACTTTGCAAACACCGACGAGTCGTCTAAACTATTCTTTCATAAAATGCAAAACCGAAACGACATTAAAAATCAAACTAATCTTCAAAAGCTATTTTGGAAGAAAAAATGTTGATTTCCTATAAATATGCTAATTCTCTACTTTAGAAAAAAGTTTTATAATTAAATTTAGGCAAAAGCAAAATTATATTTTTCGAATGTATGTAGTTTTGCTTTTAAACAAATTTAGAATTTAATTTTTTGTTATAATACATATTCCATAATATTTATAAATTAAAAATGATTTTTTCTATTAAAAAAACAAATTCGTTGCAAAAAAAAATTCTGTTAACCGATTGAAAAACAGAAAATGCAAGAATAGATTGCAATACAATATATGAACAAAAAGAGTGTAAAAATCTTTTAATATTGTGTTAGTTTTCAACTGTAACTGATATTTCAATGCAATGTTTGTTGAATTCAATAGAAATGTATAACTTAATAGAATTCCTTTTTCCTATTCTTACTTTAAATAGAAAACAATTTTAACGTTTGAGGCGTTATTTGAAGCAAATGTTGGCTAAAGAAAGACAGAGAACGAAGAAAAGTGCAAAAAATAAGGAAAATACGATTTCTAATATATTCTAATTTAAATAATACTTGTTGTTTGGCTCAGCAAGAATTTTAATCACACTAAACCAAAATCACTGCTTTGATCAGAAATTCAATCAATTGTCTTCTCTCTTGCGTGTTCAGGGATGTAGGCGGGGGTGCAGTGGGGGTGCAATAGTTTGGGTGGCATCAATGTGATAATTGTAGTTTTTTATTTAAAAATATTTTTTAATGCAAATCTAATGACATTAAGTAATGTTAAGTCACAAGCATTTTTGATTTATTTTTATTTTATTTACTAAAATGAATTTTTAAAACTTACTTTAGTCACAATTTTCCTAATTCATATATTTTGATCTAAGACTCATTACTAAATTAAAAATTAATTAGCAAACAGTTGTGTGTCAACGCCAGAACCAAATTAGGGAGAGGTAGTCCGTGTGGCACAGCCTCATTGTGTCATAGAAATCCTGTGGCTATCTCTGCACATGAATGCAATAAATGCCTAAACCTTTTATTTAGAGTTTTTAATATCGCGATTATAATAAAAATAGTAGTATTTGGAGAACAACAGAAATTAATTGCAAAATAGAGTTTGATTGACATTGATTCTAGCTTTGGGTGTTTTATTCACTTATTTGACTCAAATTTAGAAAACAGAATATTCTATAAAACAGTTAGAGTTTATGGAAAACTGTTTGGCTTTGCGTGCGATCTCACAGAGAATTCAATTCAATTGAATAAAAGTTTATGTTTTGACAGTTAAGTTGCGAAAGATTTACGTGATTTCGAACATATTATTACTATTAGTGTTATTATTATTTGCTGTTCAGGTAATGCATATGTTTAAAGCAAAACGTATAAAATCAAATCAAAACCAAATTTTGGTTTTGCATAAGTGATTGCAATGAATACGAGTTCAGAATATACAGGCATTGAGTCTCGAAAATAGATTTCAATACAAACCTAATGTTCTTCACTAATTCATCAGTTATGTGTCAAATTGATTGATTAATGGCTTCTGTGTGTTCTTTACAGTCCAATAAAGTTATAGGTGTGCTCTCTCTCTCTCTCTCTCTCTCTCCCTCTCTCTCTCTCTCTCTCTCTCTCTCTCTCTCTCTGCCTGTGCGAGCACTCCATGCACACCATGTATGCCTGGGCACATGTATATGTTTGCTATAGTTTTATCAATTTTGAGTCATCTCTTATGCATCGAAATGATTGAGTTTTGCAATTCATAGACTAAGCGAACAATAAGCAGATAAACTCAAAACTAATCCAATTTCGAGGCGACGGTACAGAAGAGAGCCTACAGTTGTATTGATTGATAATTATAAAGTAAATAATGAAATATGTATTCGCTATAAATCATATCAATAAAAGAGCAATACATCTGTCCGTCCTTTCCCTTCACTACACCGACTCTTGTATTTCTGAGTGAGTGTTCGCACAAAATATTGGTTTATATACAATGTTTTGGTATATCATTGATGTGTTACACCATTTGTTACAATTTATTTTGAATGAAAAACGGATCGAAAAAAGATAATACTTTCGAAACCATTAGTTTTCACTCTTTCAGAGACTACAGTAGTTTAAGTTAAGGCTAAAAGTATAAACTTTCAATAATTTATTCTTTTATGGCTTCAAATGGATTGCAATTACTTATTCTTTCGGATAATAACAGACAAATACAATCCGATTGTATTAAAAGTCAGATTTGTATAGATATATAGATTAAAAATTCAATACAAGTGCGAAATAATCAAAACCTTTTGTCGAAATTACACGTTAGGCTCACATGGATTTCGGTTTCAGTTTTACGGTTCAAATGTTTCTTACGAATTGAGAAAGTCTTTCGAACCAAATATAAAACTTTATATTAGTTTTTCAATCAAATCATAGCTGAAGTGCAAAAATGTTTGAAACATAAAATAATAGACAATTCGATTAATAATTGAAGAGTAAAACAAGATTTTAGTTTTTACATTAAATTTTATCTTTTTTATTGAAGAATATATAAAATTATTATTGAGTGCATATATTGCATATATTTTTATAAAACGTGACTTTTATATAAAATCTAAAATATGTATTGATATATATTTTTTATGCCGACAACTCGTTAAAAACATCGCACAATCGCATCACTCGATTCGCTTTAAATGACATTCATTTGAAAGGCTTAGGAATTGAAATAAAAAACTTTATTTAGAATTTAATTCTTGAGTCAAGTTTTTTAAAAACAGATTTCAATAAATTATTTTAGTTTTTACAAAAAGTAAAGTAAAGAAAATCAAATCAATTTAGTTAAAGTACATTCGATTAAATTGAATGATTCCATCAATTTGTTGGCAAAACAAGAAAAACACAAAATAATAGAATAAAAATTAAAATCAAGAAAATAAATGGAAAAATAAGTATAGATTATAGAGAAAAATCGGTATCCATTAGAGACCTAAAGTAGTTTCACATAATGTTTAGTCCGATTGTTGGTTTGTATTGAGACAACAATAGCTTTACTATATTTTTAAAGTAAAGTTAAGTTTCAAAGCCTTGCACTTAAGAAAACCGCAAGTAATAGGTTATCACGAATTGTTGTCTATATACTGGCAAAACACTGAGCGGCGCAGACATCCATATGTGCGCTCTCCCATCCCATTCCATAATAGCTATTATACATATAATCAATGGGCAATGAAAGCCAAAAAAGGTTAGAAACGATCTGAACTAAAGTAAACTGAAGACTAAGTGATAATTCTTGTCGTTTTTCGCACTATTCCGTAGTTAAGTTCCAACTGAAAAGTCATTGCATAACATATGGCATAGTTTAACACTTGTATTACATAAATGCAAGTTTTGCACAAAAACTAATTAATTCTGTCGTTCACATAATTAGCCAATTAGTACGAAATAAATTGACAACACATTACACATATAAAGCCCAGACGACCTACTGTAGCCGTTGCGGCTGGAGCTCGCACTTGCAGTGGCAGCAGCAGTAGAAGTAGAAGTAGCTTGAACCAATTTCAAATACAGTCAAAAATAGAGATTTCTATTCAAATAATCACAAACTCGTTGTTTAGGTTATTCAGAGCGCCCTTACGTTGGCTTAAGTGCGCCATTCGAGGCATTGCAGTGCTCAGGCATTTAGGGGTGGCTCACATCGATTGCATTGGGAAACGGTGTCAGTCAGAAGTTGTCACTGTTTACATTTTTGCCCTTTTGACATTTTTCAAATATATTTATTTTATTTTTAATAAGTTTATATATTAATAATAATAATTTATAATAGGGAATATTTAAACAAGGTGTTTGTTTTTAAAAAGCAAAAAAAGGTAAAACGAGTGTATTTGTGGCAAGCCTTAAAAAGAGTCTGGGTCGTTTTGAATGTTTTGTTGTTCATTTTGTGCAATCAATAACACTTTCGTTCAGAATAGCCCAACAGCTGTGGCCTAAGCTTTCATTTTATATATACCTTAATATTGACTTTATTTGTGAGCTGTATATCCATTGAAAATATTTTTTAAATACAGAACATATTTCATATTTCGTTTTTTCTTTGAAAAGTATATAGACTTTAGAATTAATTTATTTGAGTAGAGAATAAACAGAAAAGAAGTATTAGATGTGAAGGTCTGATGTGCTCTGAGTGAGGCATTGGTGAACTTTTACATACGAAAAGATTAACTCAATATATAGCTCTCTATCGATATTGATGTCTCAATAACACTATTATGTAAAAGCAATAAAGAACTGCTTCCAAAACTAAATTGCTTTCAATTTATATCTTTATATAATAAAAAGCAATTCACGAATGCAGTCAATAAAAATAAAATTTTGATTGAATGAAATTTAAGCTAAATTCTAAAATTACTCTTAATGTTATAAAATGCCTAATATTTGTTAATTATAGTCTTTTTCAGCAAATACTTAACAAAATGATTATGAAAATGTCGTTAATCGCTATAATTATAGCATAAGTTTTTTTTTGGAAAAAACAAATAAAGTTTTAATAACTTCGCAACACATGGATCACATGAATAGCATTAAAGAGTTTTTGTGATTAATTTGTTTCGATATTTACTATATTAGACACTATATTATAAATTAATATATTTACTCAAAAATGAGTACAACTATAAAGACATTAATTTCGAAGAAATTTAATATGAAGGGGAGAGAGAGAGAGAGAGAGAGAGAGAGAGAGAGAGAGAGAGAGAGAGAGAAGCGGAGAAAAGTGAAGAATGTATTAAGAGATGTCTATAAAGAATAATCTCGTTTTGCATCGTTCGGATAAATGCAGTGAAGCGGAAAAATTCCAATAAATGCCTTCTCGTCTCATCTCTCGTGTTGGGTAAGGTATAAGGGATTTAATTTCACAATAATCTCAAATATAAAGCAAATTCAAACGTATGAGAAAAGGCCAGCGAAAGCATTAAAGTCTTCTCAACTTAGATATACTCAATGAGCTCTTATGAAGTAAAAAATCTTTTTATTATGTTTTATATTAATAACAATATATGAAACTCTATTTTTATATATCAGAGAATTATGAAACGAATACTTAGTTTTTATACTATATTAAAAAGAATAGATAATCATTAGATTAACGAAACATCAATTTAATATCGAATGGCGTGTAATATATATAATATTAATATAAATGGCGAACTGTTTTCGAAAATTTACGACTATTTTCATTGACATTTAGTTCGTCATAAATCTTGTCGAATACTCCAATAAGAGGTAGAGCTGAGAGCCCAGAGCCGACCGGGCGAGGGAGGAATGTGCTCTCATTTTACAGCTTTACTTCACTTAGTCTATACTTTATCATTAAATCTAATAACAGATAATTATTTAATTGTGTTTAATGACGAAAAAATATTTCTAAAATTAATTTTATAATATAATAAAAAGTTTAACATATAAAATGTCATTGCTAATAAATTCTTTATATCTTTATAAATGATATTAATTTTAGGTTATTATATGACATATTATATTAGAGTTTTTGAGATTTTATTTTAATAAAACAAATCTCTTGTGTCGTACAGAATGTCAAACCATTTATTCAAATCGATAAACCATTAATAGGCAAAGAAGACAAATATGTTTTCAATCGTTTGTATTTCTAATTGAATTATTTCGTTTCGACTCAATATTATAACTGTCTTTCCGTTGGATTCTTGTATTTTCTTCTCTATATTTCATTAATGATTGATAACACAATCGAAAGCTTTTTAGAAAACATGTAATCGAAAAGTCAGGAAAACATTCAATTGTAGGAATGGTTAAAGAATTAGAATCAGACGGAATGAGACGGTATGTGCTTTTGCACCGTTCGGCCAAACAACACACGACACGCAAATTCTCGAAATCTGATAAAAATAAAATTAGGCTTTAATGCAATAAACGGCACAATCACGCCAAGGCCTCTCTGGGTGGCTCTGGGTGTTCGGCTCACACACGAACACTCCAACCAAACCTATTGTTTGTGTTTTTGATCGAAAGCTAGCCATTCATACCATTGATATACACGCAAACCGACACTGACTTAAGTCATACCACAAACTAAACTATCTTTTCATTTCAATCCACATTCAAATACAACTAAACGTTTAAACCTTTTTATAGTTTTATAAGAATTGAAAATTTTGTTATTTCCGCAACCGTTTGCTTGACTGAGTAAAGTTGAAATAAAGTTTAAATTACATATATTTATGAGATAATGCATATAATTTATACAGTACAGTATAAAGTGTGGGAAATATTACACGTTTTTGGAAAATAAAAATTGATTCCTAAACAGTTACTACGGAATCAGTGATTTTGTCAGTAATTTTATTTTTAATACTTTTTTAATATAATGAGATGACGCAATGCTACATCTCGTCACTAACTATCGTTTTAAACTTTTGTCGTCTTACG
>JAQIYC010000114.1:0-20248 GCA_034699545.1 Porobelba spinosa
AACTATTATATTATATAATAATTATTAAAATCATTTGAATGTCTTTCGTAATCAAATGTTTAAAAATCTGTTTACAAATGAATCTAAAGATCAAAAGTAAAAAACGCAAACATATTATCCGCCCTTTTCTCACTCTATCGTCAAAACAATGAGAAAATTATATTTTATTATTAAAAACATTACATAATTTGTGTCTTTGCTTTACACGTGTTTAAGCGCCAAATGCTGTTTACTTTTGGTTTCAATACAAACAGCAATTGGTTTTGTTTATTATGTTTTGTTAATTAAATTCTTATATTAATATAATTGGGTTTTAATTAACAAATATAATAGAAATGATTGAAATAACAAATGAAAACTTTGAGCAAATGCTTCCGACAGTGAAGGACGCGATAAGACAGTCGTGTTTTATCGGTAATGCAATCAATGCTTTAATGGCTTTGTTTACAATTTATATTAGATTTGGTTTTAATTACAGCAATTGATACCGAACTGACGGGACTGGTATGTAGTGAGGAATGCATTCCAGGTCTGTTCGACACATCCGAACAGCGATATTCAAAACAGAGACAATCGGTCAGTCGTTTGACTGTTTGTCAATTCGGGTTATCGTTGTTCTGCAGAGACGCCAATCCTAATGTGTAATCAATTTATTGCAAATCTCTTTGAAATTAATTAACTTTTTACTCAATTTGTAATATTTTCTTACATATAGATACCGAACGAAGACATTCTCGTTCTACCTGTGCCCGCGATCTGTGGCCAACCGACTCGGCTTTCTTACGATCGATCTCTCGGCCATTGACTTCCTTCTGTACAATCAGTTTGACTTTCAGAAGGTATTTGTTTTTTGATTTTTAGATACCCTTAGAGTCGGTTTAGTCGTATTAATGCTTTCAAAATGTGTTTAAATGAATAGTTCATTAAATTTGGCATAACTTATATGAACGAAACGGAAGAACAAGATCTGAGGGATAACTTCGATAAATACCTAATCACTGATTACATCGACTGTCCTCTCCATTACGAGCAGTCGTGTCAGCAGTTGTCGGATTGGCTGTCGAGTCAAAAGTCGAACAACAATTGTGGCCATCAGTTGGTTCTGAAGTGCAAACCAACAGTCAATCCATTACTTAATTTCTCGTTTTTGATGGAATTGAACAAAAATTTCTCCACTGTTTGGGTCCAAGAAATGAGAGGAAAGTTTGTGGCGAAACTGGTTGACCCAAACGAAAGGTTTGAACTCTTCCAAGACGTCGAAAGCCAACGCGAGATCGTTATCAACAAAATGATTGGGTTTTCCTCTGTATTCAAACTCTTGGTCGAAGCCAATCGACCCATTGTTGGCCACAATATGCTTATGGATTTGCTTCACATTTATCATCACTTCTATAAACCACTTCCGAGTTGTTATCAAACGTTTAATAAAATTAGATTTAGTTTTAAAAACAGTTTTTAATTTTCAGAAAACTTAAAAGACTTCAAGTCATCCCTTCATTCATTATTTCCATATATTTTTGACACAAAATGTATTTTATTTAATGAAAAACAGGTTTGTTTTATCCGAAATTTATCTAAATTTGGTCCTTGGACGTTAATTTTTGTTGGTTTTAGAACTTAACCGAATTGTCGCATATCATCAAAAACACGGGTTTAGGCGATATGTATCTAAAACTAATTGGAGATGAAATTGTAAATAGTTTTGTCAATTCACCTAAAATTGAACAATTCATTGATGATATACATTGCGGTATTTATTGTATTTATTTTGCATTTATAAGTCGAATAAATTATTTTTAAATTGGATTTACAGAAAACAAAGAGTTTTGTGCACACAATGCGGGGTTCGATGCTTTCGCCACTGGTTTTGGTAATGTCTTATAAATTATAACACATTTTACATTCAATATATTTATTTAATTTATTTTAAATTATATTGTTTTAATTGTTAGTGTTCTTAAAAATTGGTGATATTTTAAGGTCGAAAAATATCGGGTAATTCGGCGAATAATTTAATGAATTGTATATTTGTCTGAATACTTATTTTATACGAACAGTCAATCGAATGAATTACTTCCACACAATTGGTTTGAATTCCTAAAAGCAATTGAAAGTCATTGCAATAAAGTTAATCTGATTCGTGCGAACACTCATTATATGGTAAATGAGTGGAGTGTCTGAAAAGGTTTTGTTTTAATTATGAAAATTTTGCAATAATTGCAGTGCATATCAGGAGCCGATCCGAAGGGCATTCGTCCGAATTGGCTCTTCGCCCGACCGAAAACCAAAGACTCGAACTTTTTGATGTCTAAAGTAAGCGCTAATTATTGCTTATTTTATTGCAGTTATTATACTTTTATAAATAGATTATCAAATTTTAATGAAATGTAAGATTAATTAAATGAACTTTAAAACAGCTGACGTCTACCATCTCCTCAATCGGAACGACAGATATTCGAGTCGTAGGCGATAATCACGTATTGATAGCCGCGAGCAGTAATGGAATGTAAGTTATGTTTGATTTATATTAATATTAGTTTATTTCAAATCTGCGCTCAAGTCTAATACGAAATTTGCCTAAAAAATAGCGAATTTTTAATATAAAATGAAATATTCGTAAAATAGTGTAGAATATACTCTTACACTCGAGTCAGGCCTTGAGTTTGTAATTTGGTATTCGTTTTATTTTTGGCTTTTGGCCGCTCTTCCCATTCCTTGCCATTCCTGCCATTCCCAACACAATCGAAGTCTGTTTGCCATTATCTGGAATCGGTTCAAAACTCGCGTTTAAATAAGATTTCTTATAATTTGATTTTAATTTAAAATTCCATTTCATATAATAGACTACTTCTGCCTTATGTGTAATGAACGGCACAGGAGTTAGAGCCAGACCTTAGAATCTAATTGTGTCACTAGTATAGGGGAACTAAGAGTGAGTTTTAAATTCTTATATTGCGTTTCAAAACAATTATTCTTCTCAGTCGACGGTTAATAGGAATGTCTGATAAAATTAGAAGACATGGGCTTTGGTTTGGCTGCAGCGCAAGAATTGTTGAATTGGTTTGAATTTTGCTTTTCTTTTCATATCTGGCCCTAAAATTAATTGACTTTGAAATCAAAGTTACATTAATTATCTATATTTACGAACTCTACACTTCTCTCCACTTATTTGCACTTTATTTCTAATAATAAACCAGAAATGAACCGATACTACGATCTCGACTACATTTTAAGGTCCCAACAATGGGTCAGAAATGTATTATAGTTTTGCATCAAATAGCAAATACTATAGAATTGGAACTGTAATATGCAGTTAAAGGCGAGTTAAAGGAACTGTTCTTGCTATATTTATAATGAGTCAGCTGGTCTGTAAGCCAGGACTTTGTTTCGAGGACACATCGATACTTTAGCAGTCCTTGTCAGACAATATTTATTTGATGGCAGCTATAAATACCTATAATGTTGAATATGACGAATAAGTTATTATAGTTTTATTAACTATTTTTCAAAAATTACTTTTACTGTAATGTAAGCATTAATTGAAATTCAAACAAAATGAAAATATTATTTAAATTAAATAATGAACATGGTCGGTTCAGTTTAGTTCAGTTCTAACAATTTGTGCATAAGTTATTTTACTAAAAAATTGAACAGGGTTTTGCAATCCGAAGCAATTGCATTGGAATGTATGAAAGATATTATATAAATATTTTGATGGAATAATTGAAAGATATTCGTAAATATTTTAATGAGAAATGATTTTAAAATAATGATTTATTTCGACGATTAAATAAATTGTAATTTTATTTTAAAATATAATGAATACCAATACTTGTCGCTACTCTCGACACAAAACTATACTCCAATAGTAGGGATGTGCAAGGTCGGTCAAGTCAGGGGGTTAGGGCTAGGAAAATGACGAATTTATTCAAACTTTTGTGTTGGTATAAAATAGCGTAGGGGGTTTATTAAAGTCATTACTGTATATGCATTTTAGACACTATTTTATATTTTGCTACTAAATTGGTGTTAAAAACTCCACTTTAATAATATATTACTTTATTTTAAAAAAATACATTAATTCAACCCTTAAAAAATTTGCTGGCTGTCTTCGGCGTACAAAAAAAATTTAATAGGCGGGGGTACCTGACTTTGATTCTGTGGGTATTTTGAGAATTTTTAAGATCTAGGGTATTTGTCCAAGACCCCCTTGCACATCCTACTTTAAAAGAGCACAACAGCTTTGACTTCTCCTAAAAAGTGTTTTGTTTAACCAAATCCTTATATCACTTATAATCACATTATGTAATAATCAAATTGTGGTTCAAAACGCACACAATCTCTCGTAAATGTGTTATCAATTGACAAACTCTTGTCATCAAAACTATTCGAATGACAATCTATTGCTTCCAAACGAAGGACTCATTCGATAAAACATATATATTAAACAAAGTTCTGCTTTTCAGACCTATTTAGACCTATTATTCAACAATAAAATTCATTTCACTTCAGATTGTTTTCGTCATCAAAACTGAACTGCGTTTGAATTCGCATTAATCTAGTCTTTATTTAACTTTCAAATCAACTATTTTTAGATTAAAATACATAAATAATAAAAATTTAATTAATTATAAAAAGTATTTTTATGAACACAAAACGAAATACTGTAAGAATTAAACCATTGGCCTTTATTTATTATCTGAATAAAATAGCCAGGCACACAAAATAATTATTGAGGAATATGTTTGCGGCTCTATTTTACTGTAGAATTGGTTTATTCTAAATATCAAAACAAAAACTTAAAGAATTTGCTTTTAATTAGTACTCGAATTGACTGCATTTTAATTTAATTATTATTTTATTTGGTTATTACTAATTGCATAGAATTCGATAAGTATTTTACTCAAGTTATTACTGATAAGTTATCAGTTTCCATTTTATATTTTGGAAGCGCTTCTTAATTGGTAATATAGATTAGCTAAATATAATTAAGTTGATTCGGTTATGTAACTAATTCTTTTGGTTTTGTTTTAATTTTAAAAATAGAATTTATCAAAAATTAATTTAAAATAAAGTTTTCTGAAAATAGTTATCAGATTTAAGAATTTTATGAATTGCTAACTTTGTGAGAACTTTAGTCATCTGTTTAAAAATCTATTTTTGCTTAAGTTCTGATGTAATCTTAGAGTTAATATTAAACTAAATTATTTGAACCAATAATATAATCATATAATCAATTTGAATGGAAATATACGGTATATTTATTATAAAATGATAGGAATTGCGAAATTTTTGTGAATATCTTATTTACTTCTATTTAAATGATAGCAAAGAGTGTCAAAACTGTTGTTAAGATTGAAATAACTTCTTTTAATCTATAATCAAATAATGAGTAAATTATTTGCAATTAATTAAACAAATGGAAAACATTTGGAAAACAACCCAAAAATGAAAACCATTTGACGACAAAATAATTAATGATTTTGACACAAAAAACTAAATCTTGTTTTATTTAATTTATTTTCTATATTTACAGTATATTTTACCCAGGTATGGGTGTAAAAGTTTAACTAAACATGGAATAAATCCAAAATAACTTCTACTCATATTTGTTTTCTTAAAGAATATTTTATAGTTAAAGAATATTCTGTAGTCTGAGTCTGAATAAGATTGTCATCAAATAATGAGCGCAAACATTAAAAATGAAATGAAATGTTAATGTTATTGAAATATATATAAACATTTGAAACAAATCTAATTAATGTTAGATAAGTGAGTTATGTCTTAATTAGTATTTTTCCAATTAAAATTCAATTAAGATTAAAAGTTTGCTTTTATACAGAGTATAAGTACTAGTTTTGACAATATTTTGCAGTCAGTCTCAATTCGAAATGTATTCTTTGACTCAATAAATGATATTTTAAAAACTTAATGTTTGGCAAAAACTTTTCTTTTGTTTGATATGACGGCCAGACGTGTAATATAATTCGATTTCTATTTATTTATTTTTATGTTTAACTGAATTTAAATTTAGTAATCATTTCGAATAAATCAATTCCCAAACTGTTTTGCGAACAGATCTCTCATTTGTATGAGTTATAGCCTTTCGAGTTCTGATTATTATTTAATTTATTGAAAATATTTTATAAACATTTTATCGAAAGTGAATTAGAGAAACAAATAGTTTTAAAATATACTAAAGATAATAAACTTTTTTATTAAACAATTTAAGAATATAATTCGTGTACAAAGAATTAAAAAAAATTATTAATGGGTTTATTTTAAGATATTTATTCAGGGTTTAATCAAACTATTAGTGACGAGTTTATATTTTAAAAATAGATTTGAAAATCGTCGTAGTTTAATTAATTTTTGTTGTTTATTATTTGCTTGTTCTGCTTTATATTTTATCTGAGAATAAATATAAATCATATATATAGTCACAATTTATATATAAATATCAGAGTATATGAAAAATGTTGTTTTGAATTCACACAAATGAATACATAATGTCTAAAATTTAATTTAATTTTTGTGGAATAATTGCGATTCGAATTGTTGTCAAATTAAAGCTGGCATTGATTAACCCAATCGCCTAAATGACTGAAAAACAGTTTTATTCATTGACTCGAATTGCGTTTAGCATTAAATTTAATCACTAGTAGACCGACAGTCGAATGAATGCAATGTATAGCGAAATATAGAGAGAAAGACAATCTGTTTCTGACAGAAACAGCTGTAAAACAAATTGAAATTTTTGGTTAAAACTTTGAATTATAATTTTGGTTAAAAGAATGTTAATATTAAAAAATATCAAATTAATGGAACAAATATTTGTCGGAATTATGATTTGTTAATTCTAATAATTTAATCTAATCATAATCTAATAATTTATTTAATATATATATTGAAATATTCTTTGAGTAAATTCGCACACATTTGAGGAGTAGTTTTGATGACTTATAAATAGATACCAAAGAGATGTTGGTTTACGTAATATCCATAAACTGGGATAAACCTGTCTTACCCCGAGCCAATAGACGGACCAAAACTAATTAAATGTTTAATTCAAGAATAAAAATATTAATTTTTAACGTTTAAGTGAACGAGAATTGAGATTTTATGAAATGAAAGTTATTTCAATATAAAAATACAATATTGAGAAGTAATCGAAAACATGATTCGAGTGGAACCGCATTTCATAATATTCTCAAATTTAAATTATTTGTTTCTATAGTTAGAACAGAACCTGAACTTGATTTTCAAGATTTTAAATCAAAACTAAGATTCTCTAAGTTCTGGTTATCAATATTATAATTAAGTTTTAGTATTACTTTTACTTAATATTACAGTTTTTACATTAAAAATAAATTATAAGACATAACAATGTCTATAGAATTACTTCAAATTTAATTTCAGTCAACATTAAACGGCATTGATTACAGAATACGATGTCTGACAAACATATTCTTATAATCTTTTTAAATACAATTGCTATCTATTTAGAACAGAGATGTCTGTAGGGGTTATGCTCTTCTACCCCCTTGGGATTGAAAATTTCGCCACTGACCTTCCCCTCAGTATTTTATAGAGATGGATTCCCTCGTTAAATTTTACACTTTTGCTTAGATTAGTGTTAAATCCGGTTTAAATTAGGTAAATAATTTAGTTTTAAATCTAATTTTAAATTAATGCAAATTAGACCTACATTTTTTCAACCCCTACCATTATCATGACAGCTCCCCCCCCTAGTATTTAGAAATTATTCTAACCCTACCCATAACCCCTAACTTGTAAGTCTAGCGACATATCCCTCATTTAGAACTCATTCCTCAAAAGTTTTTTATATACAAAATATTTTATTTACGAAATTAAGAAATGTTTTGTCAAAATCCGATTTAATTTTGATTTTGTTTTTGCAAAATATCTTAATCTCTTCGAAATGACATTTTAGGAACAAATCTATTTTGGATGCCTTCCGGAGCGACACCGATATCAAAGTGACCGAATATAATGTCTTCAAACATAATCAGAAAATGCGTTTCTTTTTGTGGTAAGAATTTTATCTTTTTTGAAAACTATTGATTAAATAAGTATTTGATTTGTAATTCGATTGAATTCAGGACTACATTCACTGTTTCCAGTTGTTTGACTGCTCTTATGGCTTACGAATTGACTAAATGTTGAAATATTTTACAACAATAAACACAATATTTTACTAATAAATGCGGAAAAATTCACTCGTTTTCACTGCAAAGCAATAAATTTATTTTATTGTAATATTTTTCAGATATATATAGAACTCATTTTCATAGTCAGTCTAATCGTCGCAAAATTTGTTTTGTATTTATGTTAAGTTAAAACGTTTTGAAAATTTATGTTAAATTTTTCCATAAAATAAAAAATTATTTTAATCATTCAATTTGTCTAAAATTTTATTTTTAAATTTAATTCGATTCTAATCTTTTAAATTAAAATTTTAAAAGTGTAATCAAGTTAGAAATGAAGTCAGTGTCTGGTGCGTCGAAAACGGGTAAAATAATAGTTTGAGAAAAATTTTATATAAATCTGAATACATTCAAAATGTTGACAATTCAACAAGCGAAAAAAAAACAGCACATAAATTGTTTATTATTTTAAGTTGATTAAAATATAACTATTAATCTCTAAATTTTAGCAATCATTGCAAGAAATTTGATTATTTAATTTTGATTATTTCCCAGCGTGTGATTGATTGTAACTTTATTTATACCTCTGTCCCCCCTTTCCGAGTTTGGCTCAATTTTCGAATCTTTTTTTGCATAAAATTTTAAATTGTGTTTAATTTAAATTTAATATAAAATACAAACAATATATAAAACTTCCTGAAAATGATACCAAAATTACAACAAATATTTGTTTTATGCGAATAATTGTTTACTATATTTAATGTTAGAATTTTATTCTTATCCGCAGTTTTGGAACCACTTGAGGAGAACGAAATCTTATCATTAATACAATAATTATAGTGAAGTTCATACAATTGTTTAGTTTTTAACTTGAGTAAACTTCTAAATTTGTGTCTTTTTAATAGATTTATTTGTTTCTGAAATAATAATTTTATAAATCCAATATTAATACATATTATAATTGAAATTTGAAAATTAATTAAATTACTGAGTATTTGACGAACAAATGCTGACTTATCTACTGCTTTGACTTAAATTCTCGTTTAATTTCATTTATACATTTTATTGTTAAATAAGATATTTCTGGATATAATTTGTTTGACGTGTTTAGCAAATAATTATCTCAAAAATCTTGATAATTAGTAATAATTACTACAATATATATTAATTTTAGTTATTTATATTTTTATTGTTAGTGGTTTTCAGCAAATCTGAGCAATTATTATATCCAGAGTTAGCCAGGCCCGTCAAGTTAGGGGGTTTAGGGGGAGGGTAAATAACTCAATTTTGAACAAAATCCTAAAGGGTTTAGAGTGGGGTCAGTTTAAAAACAAAATAGCAGAGTCCTGCCTGAATTTGCGCCAAAACGCCATTTTGTTTCCTAAAAGCATTTTAACTAAATTCAAACTAAATTAAAATTACATTGAGCAATTTTAACTCGATTTAGTTTTAGTTTAATTAAATTAACGGGGGTGTTTTATGTCTTATATTTGAGCAAGACCTTGGAGAGGGTTAGAGACTAAATTTTTGCATCAGGGGTAAGTTTGAGCATCTTAACTCCCCCTTAGCTAACCCAAATTATATCTGAATACAATTGATAAATATGTCGAGAATTCAAACTGGTGAGATATGTAATTTATAAACTCATTTAAATGCTATTATTGGTTAAGTTTTGGTCTTTTGACTCATTGTTAAGTGTTTTATAATATCAATGAACGTCACAAATGAATTGATAACAGATTTATAAATAAAACTCATTATTGATTAATAAGTAATCGAAAAACGTATTGACGTAAAGACGAAAGAATAATACAATTGGAGTCAATCGGCAAAAGAATAGCTTTGAGTGGTGTTTGTGATGTATGGATGAGTTGGATGTGTTGGATATGATGGTGCGATGGGTGCGAAAGTGGAGCGAACGGCCTATAATCTAGACTTAGGGAAAGTAATCCTTTATTCCTCTACTCTTTACTCCTGAACTTCTAATGAATATTAGATTTCCTTCACTCCTATTCTGCGCCAATTCCTGCATAACTGTTCCAAAAGTACAAAATCTTTTCTTATCTCCAAAAGGCTGACTGTGACTACATTTATGCTATAATAGAATTGTGTTAAAAGTAGAGATATCTTATGATTTGATGGCAATTCTCAATTCGAAACTATTGAAGTAAATTCTCTCTCTTTCCCAATGTTCGTCACGCTTTCAAAACCTAACGTTCGGAACATTTTTAGCCTCAACTCAATTGAAGGTTGAGTTTAGTTAGTTTTGCCAAAAAATTTTGATGAAATAATTTTTGCGACTAAAACAAAAATATAAAATTTTCAAACTATTCATATAAAAGTTTAAAAGCAGCACAAAAATCATCTCCAATTAAAAAATATAGTATAAAATATTTGCTTAATTCGGAACACAATAAATGCGCTAAAAATAATAGTTCTTGAGATGTAAGTCAGGAAACGTTTAGATATAATAATAAAAAATCGCTACAATAAAAGTTTAGCTACATTTACAACATTGAAATCGCGTCATTGTGTGGCCAAAGTCGATGTCATCTCATTTATATAGATCTCGACTTCTTTTGTGCTGCACTTCAATACAGTCTACTATCTGTCGGTGCGTTTAGTCGAGTCACCAGAAGCGCAAAGAAGGCGTACTCTCACTGCTCTCCACTACTCTCTACCGATTCTAGTTATAAACTTCGGTTCATCTCATCAAACATTTTATTCATTTCAGTTCATCACAACTCACTTAACAATTGGATTACAAACTTATTTTGATTAAGTGAACGCAATTTATACAATTAATACCTTTGTGTCTATTAATTGTTCTCTTCTTCACTCGGATTATGGATCATAAAAGACAATCGATTTAATACATTGAAGACCTCATCGATTATTGATTTGCATTTAATTGATTGCTTCCAATTTGTTTCATCTTTTGGGTAAGTCTTCGCAAAAGTTTTGTCGTTTTTATCTAATCTCGAGTCAAATATTTGAATTTTCTGCTGTTTTGTTCAAACTTTACAGTTATTTATTATTTTTGAATATTTTTACACAAATTATTTGAAATTTTGCAATTTTTACAATAATATATCAAAAGTTTTGTTGATTTGTATTAAAAACTTTCCTTGGATGTTACAAAATTCCACAATTTAAATATCGGTATATTTATTATTAGTATATAATGTTAAATATAAATTTTTATTTATAAAATTGTTTAAATATAATATAATTTAATTGAATATTTTAATTGAATATAAGAATATTTAATTGAATTACTTAACACTATTAACCAGGAATGTCGGTAGACTTGCAGTTTATGGGTAGCTTTAATTTGAAAATTTTTTGACTATTTGTTCTGGGGGTCAGTGTAGGGGTTGGCAAACATTGGTCTAATTTACACTAATTTAACTTAAGATTTTGATAAATTAAATTGATTTAAGCAAAACCTGATTAATCCAATTTAAGCAACGGAGGGCTGGCAAATTTTTACAGGGGGTACTTGTTTTTATTTAAACCCCTAAGATGTTAAAGGCAAAATTTTAATTTCTGGTAGCGGGGGAGGGGCTGACGGGCATTACCCCCTCCGATATCTCTGCTATTTATATATAATAAAAATATATTAATATATATTAATAATAAACTAATAATGCAAATCAAGGGCTGAATTGGTGATTTGAGCCCAAGTAGGTCCCGCTGTCAGAGGTTTACATTTGTCAAGTGTTTAGTTAATAATTTGTTTTTTAAAGATTGAGTTCAACAAATCTGAGAGACATTCAAAACGATTTAATCGCTAAAAATAATCGCAATTCTAAATAATGAAGTTTTGCAAAGAATCAAAGTTTAGTACAATATCTCCCGTTTTTATACTATAAATATTCGTCTATTTATAGAAAGACATAAATTATTCTAAAAAATTAGTCACAATTAAGTTGTTTTACTTGAGAATAGTTCCGATACTTTGTTTATTATCAATATTTTGATTAAAAGAGCTCATAAAACATAATTGATTTCTTAGTATTAAACATCTCTTAATAATAAATTTCAAGTCATTGACAGAATATTCTTTAACCGAATTATTGAGAGCCCGTAAAGTAAGGACTCATTAATGACTATAACATTGAATTTTTTCAAGGAATGTGAATGCAATGCAGTTTTTAAAACTCAATTTAATAGTGGTTTGAATGGAAGTCAAAACTTTGTTTTTAATTTTATATTTAGTAATTGCCTTCAAATGCGTCCAAATTTATAAATCGCGACTAAATTCGTGTAAAACATGCGCTTTAATAGTGTCTCAACTCTTGTCAAATCAAAAAAGAGGAAATCATCGTTCAATCGGTGGACACGCCTTTCGCTTATATACAGTTAACGTCATTTAGAGAAAAAATAAGCAAAAATTTATTGAATGGCAATCGAATGAACTTTGACTTTTGGTTGATTTAATTGTTACGATCGCATAAAACAAAAAATGTAGACTAAGACTCGTTTATATTTTAATCTTATTCAAACTAAATTCTCAAAACGTGTTCAAATTTTAAAACTGTTTGTTTATTTTAGATTTAACGAGAAAAAAGGGTTTTTTAGTTTTAGTTATTGATTTCAACTTTCTTTTGGCTTAAAATCTGATTGACATTTTATATCTAATAATTATTGAATTAATTTGAATTCTATTAGGCTTTTGCATATATTATAATTTATTGTGAAGTTGTTGAGTAAATAATTATTTAAGCATTTAGTTAACACCAGTATTAGTATCGAGCGTCGACTGCAAGCGTTCGAAAGCGTCAGGTATTGGCAACTCGTGAAGTGTTTCCATAATAGCCTCTCTTGTAGTGACTCTGACTTTAATTTATTAGAAAATATTAAAATTTTAAATTTTATTTATAATTTGTTGGATATATTGAGTATTTTAGGTATAATTAATAAACAATAACCCGAAAGCAAATCCAGAAGTGATGGAATCGGGACATTCGAAGGGTTGGCAGGAAGTGGTCGACTATTTCGGTGCCGACGTCGACAAAGGCCTGTCCGACGATCAGGTGAAGAAATATCAAGAAAAATATGGCCCAAACGGTACGGATGACTCACTTTCGCTTCGATCTCTCGTTCGCTTTCATTGATTTTCCCAAACTTTTCGATATTTTCGAAATTGATATTAATTTTAGTCTTTATTTCAAATGCGTTTCAATCGGAACAGAATTGCCGGCAGAAGAAGGTATGACTCGATCTGTTGCGCACTTTGTCTTAATTATGTGGTAATTGTCTGAATTGAATGTCCATTTAGGCAAATCGATTTGGCAATTGGTTCTGGAACAGTTCGACGATCTTTTAATTAAGATTTTACTCTTAGCCGCTATTATATCGTTTGTAAGTCTGGATTCAATTCTTAAATTTATCCAAAAATACTCAAAATTGAGTGAAATTTGATTTTTTGAAATTGAATTAAATGTTATTTAAAACAGATTTTAGCCTTTTTTGAAGAAAATGAGGATTCGGTGACAGCTTTTGTCGAACCGTTTGTTATTTTACTAATTCTAATCGCGAACGCAGTGGTCGGCGTTTGGCAGGTATTCCCCAATAGATTGCAATGACTTCTGGTTTAGTCTAACCATTGTTTTATGGGAACTGATAGGAAAGGAATGCCGAAAGTGCTATCGAAGCGCTCAAGGAGTACGAGCCGGAGATGGGAAAAGTGATTCGAGAGAACAAACCGGGTGTTCAGAAAATTAGGGCCAAAGAGATAGTTCCGGGAGATATAGTGGAGGTGTCGGTCGGCGACAAAGTTCCCGCAGATATACGACTCGTGAAAATTCTTTCGACAACTCTTCGCGTCGATCAGTCCATTCTGACCGGAGAGTCCGTATCAGTCATTAAACATACGGAAGTGATTCCCGACCCCAGAGCTGTCAATCAGGACAAGAAGAATATTCTCTTTTCGGTAATTTAGTCAATGCTTTGATTGAAACAAATGTTTATTTAATAACAATTGACATAAAGGGCACAAATATAGCGGCCGGTAAAGCAATGGGAATAGTGATCGGCACAGGACTGGACACAGCCATCGGAAAAATTCGAACTGAAATGTCCGAAACGGAAGAAGTGAGAACTCCTCTTCAGCAGAAGTTGGACGAATTCGGCGAACAGTTATCGAAAGTAATTTCCGTCATTTGTGTCGCCGTTTGGGCCATCAATATCGGGCACTTCAACGACCCGGCACACGGCGGCTCCTGGATCAAGGGCGCCATCTACTACTTCAAGATTGCCGTCGCTCTGGCCGTCGCTGCCATTCCTGAGGGTTTACCCGCTGTGATCACCACTTGTCTCGCTTTGGGCACAAGACGTATGGCGAAGAAGAACGCAATCGTACGCTCTCTGCCGTCAGTCGAAACCCTCGGCTGTACTTCAGTTATCTGTTCCGACAAAACGGGAACTTTGACTACAAACCAGATGTCTGTCAGTCGAGTGAGTGTTGAATAGATTGAGATTTAATTGAAATTTTTGAATAAATTATTTTCTAATCAATAATTTGTATGAATCGAACAGTTCTTTGTTTTACAACACGCGGAGGGAAGTGATGTCGAGTTCAACGAATTCGAAGTGACCGGATCTACGTATGAGCCGATCGGAGAGGTCTTCCTGAAGGGCAATAAAATAAAAACTTCAGAATTCGAATCACTGTTCGAAATGGCGACCATTTGCTCGATGTGTAACGACTCGAGTATAGACTTTAATGAATACAAACAACAGTTCGAGAAAGTGGGCGAAGCGACTGAAACAGCACTTATAGTGTTGGCCGAGAAGATGAATCCATGGAATTTCGAAAAGCGCGGACTCAACCGAAGAGACGCCGCTATTGTAGTCAATCAGAATATTAAGAATATGTGGAGAAAGGAGTTTACGTTAGAGTTCTCGCGCGACAGGAAATCCATGAGTTCTTATTGCGTTCCCAAACAGGCCGTCAAACTCGGCTCCGGACCCAAGATGTTCGTTAAGGTTTGCAAATCTTTTGATAGTTTGAATCGAATGTTAAAAATATATTGCTATCATAGGGCGCACCCGAAGGAGTGTTGGATCGATGCTCTCACGTAAGGGTTGGCGATAAGAAAGTGCCGATGACTGCGAACATCAAAAATCGAATTCTGGACATTACTCGTCATTACGGCACCGGTCGGGACACTCTTCGGTGCCTCGCATTGGCCACTGTAGACAACCCGCACAGACCGGAGGAAATGGATTTAGTCGACTCCACAAAGTTTGCCAATTATGAGGTACGGCATAAGTGACTAAAATTTACCCGTATAAATAAACTGCAATTAATTGCTCTAAAGGTGAACATGACTTTCGTCGGAGTGGTCGGTATGTTAGACCCGCCCCGTAAGGAAGTTATGGACGCAATAGTCCAGTGTCGCGCGGCTGGCATTCGAGTTATTGTCATTACCGGTGATAATAAGGCCACTGCAGAGGCCATATGCAGAAGGATTGGTGTGTTTACTGAAAGTGAAGACACAACTGGAAAGTCATATTCGGGCCGAGAGTTCGACGATTTGCCGATTAATGAACAGAGAATAGCAGTTCGAAAGTCGCGGTTATTCTCACGCGTAGAGCCGTCGCATAAGTCGAAAATAGTAGAGTTCCTTCAGGCGGACGGAGAGATCTCAGCCATGACTGGCGATGGCGTCAACGACGCGCCCGCTCTCAAGAAGGCAGAGATCGGCATCGCTATGGGCTCCGGCACTGCTGTCGCCAAATCGGCGGCGGAAATGGTGTTGGCGGACGACAACTTCTCTTCTATCGTTGCGGCAGTAGAGGAGGGCCGGGCTATCTATAACAATATGAAGCAATTTATTCGATATCTTATCTCTTCGAACATCGGCGAAGTCGTCAGGTCTGACATCCCTTTTCTCTCTAATTAAGCGATTATTGACTGAAATTGTTTTGTTTCAGTATTTTTCTAACGGCAGCGCTGGGTCTTCCCGAAGCCTTAATACCCGTGCAATTACTTTGGGTCAATTTGGTAACCGATGGTTTGCCGGCCACTGCTCTTGGTTTCAATCCTCCCGACCTCGACATTATGAGCCGTCCGCCCAGAAAAGCCAACGAACCTCTCATTACTGGATGGCTGTTCTTCCGTTATATGGCTGTCGGAAGTATGACATCTCGTCACTAATGACTGAGTTGTTTGTCTAATGCATTCTCTCACTCCATAGCCTACGTCGGAGCGGCAACAGTGGGTGCGGCGGCCTGGTGGTTCATGGTGGCACCCGACGGCCCTCACCTCACGTACTATCATCTCTCGCATCATCTTTCATGTATAGGCGACGCCGAGAACTTCCGAGGTGTCGACTGTAACATTTTCCACGACCCGCACCCGATGACTATGGCCTTATCGGTACTCGTGACCATCGAAATGCTCAATGCATTGAACAGGTGAACCACTTATGACTAATGATTACATGTTTGATGACTAATCCACTTTCATCGCAGTTTGTCGGAGAACCAGTCGCTGGTGGCAATGCCGCCCTGGACGAACATCTGGTTGCTCTCGGCTATGGCCCTTTCCATGACTCTTCACTTTATGATTCTTTATATCGATATTCTTTCGGTGCGTTTGAATTGAACCATAATATGCATATATGAGTATTGAGTGATTAACTCTCTGTGCTCCCTGTGCTCTGTTTAGGTGGTGTTCTCGGTGTGCCCGCTCACAATCCTCGAGTGGTGGGCAGTATTGAAGATCTCAATTCCGGTCATTCTATTAGACGAAACATTGAAATTCATAGCCCGGAAGTTCATTGATGGTAACCGACATTCTATGGAAATTATATATTTGATTAGCGCTTGGGTTCTGTACTTCGCTCTCCTCTCGAGCACTTCGACTGAATTAATAGACTTTAACTTATCGAGTGTTACCTCAACTCACTCTCAATAGTCTAATCGTCTAATCGTTTGATTCCTTAATATATGTTTGAATTATTCCCTCATTTATTGCAACTTTTTATCTGTTTTTCTTAACTATAGTTTTAGTGTTCGCTCAAAAGTGTGACCAAAAAGTTATTATAATTTATTCAAAAACAAAACAAAAACTAAATTAGAGTTTATATTCATTGTTATTATCATCTTTTGGCGCTAACACTAAAATAGTTTGAATTTTGTATAATTGCTTTCAGTCTGTGATAAGACTTTTTATTCGATTGTAATTTAAGACCCGCTCCACACCTACACCCATATCTATACCCAACCGATGCCATACTATACCTTAAAATACATTTATATATAAATTATTACATAATCTGATCGAAAGATCTGATGATTGAAATGATGTCTGAGTTTTGAGTTTAGTTTTCGAGTAAGTATTGTCTCGAAAGACCACAACATTCTAACCGCCACTCATTGAACCGCATGTCATGTCATGTCATGTCCTCCTAATTAACGGCCAATCGATTTGTGAGTGAATAAGACATTCGGAAGGCCTTCCCCTCAACTCATTCACCACTCAATGAACTCAAAGCTTATAATATGTGCAGACATAGAAAGTAATGTATATTAACGGCTGTTCAGCAAATATTTTCAAACAATTATTAAAACTTACAATTTGTACGTTTTTAGGTTTAAAACATTTCTAATATTTAGTATTAATTTTTGTACAATTTATTAAATGAAACAAAAGAATTTCAATTGATTGCTGCGTTTGAAACCAAATTAATATTTATTAATACAACTGAAGTGTGAATAACGTTAATAACGTTTTAATAGACATGCATTGAAACGAATTATATTTGTATTTACGAAACATAAATCAATACTAGTTTTACGATTACATAATCTAATGATAAGCAACTGTCAAATTCACACCACTTTTGTCACAAAACTTAATTCATTAAAATAAACCCAAAATAAGAATTTTTAGAACTTTGAACTTAGTTCTTGTGTTTAGTCATTAATAGCATGTCTTTCCAAAGTCGGTACTAATAAACCAGAGCTTAATTGCAGACAATTATTAACTAATGGATTGGTAAGTCATGAAAACTAATGATATTTTAACATTAAATGAATGAATGCGTTATTCCTTTAGTTGGTTTCGCCACTATTTCACTGTTTTGTTTGGCATTCACTTCAGTTCTTAATGTTTTGTTTGTTTTATTCCTGTTTTTACACATTAGCTACACTCAAATCGCATTAAATTTAATGCAATTCTCTTTTTATCGTTTGTTTCGTTTAATTTGATTATAATTTATAAATTAAATTTAGCACAAAATGCTTGATCTGTTGTATCAAAACTTTAATTACAACTAATTTTGTTTGTTTTGCACTAATTCTAAAATAACTCTTTCTCACTATAGGACCGAATAATGCTATTAATAACAAAAAATTCTTAATTAATAATTAACTATTGCATGAATCGACTCTTGTGTATATAGACGACTGCATTGCATTGTAAGAATCTATTTATTTGATTATTAATTTGTTTATAATTTAAAATTAATTTGAAAACAATTGGCACTAATTTAATACCTGTTGTGATCTCTGTTTTCTATTGTCCCTACAGTTCAACCTTCGACAACGAACTGAAGTAATTAAACTGACATAAGGGCTAAACTCACCATAAGTTTGCAAAAATCCTATTCAAAGTATTTCAATTAGTTTCACATCAACACAAAGTCTGATTAAATTTAAAACAAATCAAAATTCATTCAATTTTTTGTAGAACTGATCAATGAATGCAATTCTTATTACTTAGTTTATATGTAATGAGAGTTATATTTATTTAATTTAAGACAAAAATACTTATATTTAGAAAACAATGTTTTAGTGATAAATATTGGATTAGTTTAGAGTCTGATTTGCTTAAAGACATCATCGGATCACTTGATCGCCTGTCCGGACATGGACTCCATTCTTGTTCACTCGACTCCAAATCATATCTTTCAGACGACAAACCATTTGTTATCTTCTCTTCCATTGAATGCATAACTTTATAGACGTTTTTGTTTTGAAATCGAAGCAAAAACTTAAACATTTCTTTACATTTGGAATCATTGGATTGATTGGCGATTCCTTTTGCGATTAAACGGATTGTATTAGACATTACCTCAATATGTGATACAAACAGAGATATCGGCGCCGGAATCGCCAACCATTTGATTGATTCGACAATTGTATAGTAGAGACAAGTCTTGAGTTTTCATTTACTCTATTATTATAATTATTATTAATTTAAATCTGTTTTGGGAGTGATTTCGATTCAACCAAACTATTGTTAAATCTGTTAATTAATTATTGAAATTAAAAATAAATAATTCTTAATATAAGTTAACTGAAGAGTGGTCTCTAAGTCAACAAAATTTAATTTTCTTCCGAATATTTAGTTTTAGTTTTATTTGAAGTTCCGATATATTCAGAATTCATTAGATATTCCTAATCGAAGAATAATTTTTTAGCGAAACTTATTTCTAATTATTATGTTATTAATTAAAACATTTGGAGAATTTATTAAATTGTTTAAATTTATCTGAAAATTGTTTTAAAAGTTTATTTATTAATTAATTATTGAAAATCTGCTCAAATTGTAACTAAATTATAAATAAGTTATTTTAATGAATAAAAAACAATTTTTAATTATCTGTAGAAAAATGTTTGATTAAATAACTGATTAAAATATAACTAAACTATTAAGAAATTTTATTACGAAATTAATTAAAGTATCAATTTTGTGTGAATTTCATATTTTAGAAATAATAACTGTTTGGAACAAATATCAAAACATTCTAATTATTCTCCAAATTATTGCATTAAAGTGTGAAAAACAATGCAAATCTAATTAACGGTAAAATTTATTCAATTATTAAACTAATACCTACTGTAATACCAATTGAGTCAAGTTGATTTAATTAAATACTTTGCTTTCGATATATAACTTGCGATCAGGGTTAGCCAAGGTCCGGCAGGAGAGGGGGTGGGTTGAGGGTGGGGTAAATGACTCATTTTTTTCGAAAACGAGAGGGTGGGGTCGAGGGTGGGGTCAGCTCAAAATTTTCGCGCCAAAACTCCTAAATTCCCGCCAAAAAAGACGCCATTTTGTT